>LUCG01245766.1:0-15993 GCA_001633085.1 Carthamus tinctorius
TATATATATATATATATATATATATATATACCGTCCACATTATGTGTATATTTCTGCCCCGTATATGAGAAAACAGTCTGTTGTGTTAATATATTAAAAAAGCAATTTGCTACTGCATCTGCATGTATATGTTTCATTGGTTTTATAATATATTTAATTAACATTTAAATGTATTTTCCAAAATAGATTACTACGTATAACCATAAAAATAAATCTTTAAATGATTATAAATTCTTAAAAATCATTGTCATACTCCCCATTTGTTTAACCGATTGGGTTAAAATAACCATAAACAATCAACTTATTACCAACCCCATCAACTCAACAGATTGGGTTGGGTTAAAAATCTCAACCCATTTTATTAAACATGTTGGGTTGAGATTTTCAGCCCAATTAATAAATAGGTTGAACTCGACCTAATCCAACACAACCCATTGCCACCCTTACTCAAATTCGTTATTAAAGACTAAGACATCGTTTACAAAATGCTTGCCTAGGTAAAGCGTTTATCAAGTTATATTATCTTAACTGAAAAATTGAGAATTTTACCTGGTAAGACATAAATAATGGTCAAGAGTCTTACCTGACAAGTAGAGGTGAGCATTGAAACCGGGTACCTGCTTTTGGAACCGGAACCGCTTCGGAACCGCCGGTTCCGGAACCGGAACCGATGTGATTGGTTCCGGTTCTGGTTCCTAAAATACAGAATCGATTAAGACCGGTTCCGGTTCTCATATTTTTGGAACCGTTACCTGTCGGGTACCCGCCTATTTTTAATAAAGTTATTTTTATATATTTATTATATTTTGAGACATTTGTTAGCATCGACTTGATTTCTTTTTTAGGTAATCTTCTAATTTATTTATTGTTGTGACAATTTATAAAATGATGTTCTATAAATATGAAATTTGATCATACGTATATTGGATTATTAGTAAATATGAAAGTCTTGGTATTGGTTATCGGGAGTTATAAAAGGTGGTATGTGTCTATGTTCGGTGTTTTATTCGGTTTAATCTTAGTGTTTTGTTTGTTCGGTGTTGACGAATTGAAGTGAAGTTTCTACTTTATTTTTGTAATAATTAGTTTTTAGTTTTTATTGGGTTACTTTGTACTTTGTAGTAGACTTGAAATTACATTTTTAGTGTATAAAATGTTCAAAATAAAATTTTTTTTTAAATTAACACCGGGTACCCGGTAAGGGAACCGGAACCAGCGGTTCCAGGACCGGTTACAAATTACAAAGAACCGATGTAAGCGGTTCCGGTTCCGGTTCCTTCATTCCAATAACCGCCGGTTCCGGTTCCGGTTCTATGAAATTTGGCCGGATACCCGCCTTCGCTCACCCCTACTGGCAAGTGAGGGCTACGATTCTTACCCGGTTAACACTTACCGAATGAACTACTCAATACTGTTAGAGTCCCACATCGGCTAGACTTGGACCAATCTCCTTAAGGACTCTTTTGGAGATTAATCTAAGGGTTCCGCATATTCTAACATGGTATCAGAGCCAAAGTCTACCACTCTATGAACTGACACGCCCAGGGCAATCTACTCTCCTAGCCCTTCTCTATCCAGACCCCAACCCTCTTCTGGCCCTTCATCTAGCCTCTGTTGGAGGGGGCGTGTTAGAGTCCCACATCGGCTAGATTTGGACCAATCTTCTTAACGGCTCTTTTGGAGATTAATCTAAAGGTTCCGCATATTCTAACACATACGCTGCCATTTTAATCGACTAAATCTTACTTGATAAGGTAGATGATAGTCTTTAATTTTACCAGTAGGCATTTACGAGGTAAGTGTTTGAGTTAAGGCCTCTAAGAAGCCATTTATCCAACAATAAATGTTTACCGGTAATAGTCCATTAACTACAAACCAAGTTAGAATCCTAGTTCATCACTCTCACTTACCAAATAAATAAGTGAATATACGTTTGACCAAGAAAACTTTTGTTCTTTTTTTCACTTTGGGAATAAGTAATAGAGATTTTTTAAGTTTGTGAAGATGAACAAGAAATATAAGGGTCTCTTATTGCATCACCACACAGCCACCCCCATCGAAGCTCCTCGTAGGTGGGTTTCTTGGTCGCAGCCAATATTTCTAGGTCTCCAAAATGTGTATACATATATATTACAATATGTAGAATATATATAGGGGTGGGTTTATAAGAGAACGCTAACAATTTAAGAAAACACGAAAAACTTCGTCAATGTACAAAATCATAAAATCATATATGATTCACGTACAAAAATCACAAAATTCACGGGCAAAATTGTTGGCGGTGGTGCGGCGGCGGCGGCGGTGGTGCGGCGGCAGTCGGCGGAGGAGGTGGTGGTGCTACTTAGGGACCAAATCCGTAAGATTTAACAAACCTCACGGACCAAATCCGTAACATTTAACATGGTGACCTACTAAAAAAGGTGACGATACATTAAATAGTAATTTTTGAAACTTCAGTACATTAAATGGTAGTTTTCAGAGTTGGATACACACAATAGCAAAATGTGACAAGTTTGATAGGTATTAGGGAACTAAACCCTTATAATTAAGTTGATTGGTGTTAGCGTGAGTAAATGGCTTGGCTCAAACTAGTTTTTTTTACTCTCAGGGGTAAAATGGTAATCTTCACGCCCAAGTTTCGACAATTTTCTTTGGGAAGCCTCTCATTAGAGAAGGTACTAGGAAGCTTCATTTAGCTTGGCTACCAAGTTTGGTCATCCTATAAATAGCTAGTTTTTCACATAGTTTTAACACACACCAAAAATCACCTACAACTCCTTTGTAGAAAAATTACAATTTATCTTCTAGTTTTCATCTTCTTCTCTTCCAACTAGTTTTCTAGAGCTCAAGAACACTATAAATATTTCCTACATTGTAAAAGCTTTGTAACATCTTAAGTGTATTACCATCAAGTGATAGTGGATCAGTTCTCGGCGTTCTCCGCCTGTGGTTTTTCCCGATTCGGGTTATCCACGTAAAAATCTCGGTGTCTCTTACTTTGCTTTGTCTTGCATTTTATAATAAGATATTGTTGCATATACTTGGTAGTTAATTATCTCATTTCCATCGAACATATTTTCCGTTATTATCTCAATATAAGAACTTAGTTCATTGTTCTTGTGGTATTTGTATTTATAGTGAGATCCAAATAAAAAGCCTTTTGCTAGTTGGGTTTCGTTATTTTTCACAACAATTAGTATCAGAGCCCAAGTTATTTATATTGAGATTTGTGATCGATAGAAGTCTTGTGAGATTGTTGATATGCCTAGTTTTCTTATTTATGTCGACAATGAAATTCGACCTTCCCTTATTGGAGCAGGATACTCGTGATCCCTTATGGAAGATAAAGATGAGAGATGTCCTTATACAACAAGATAGAACTAAACGACTTAAAAGCCCAATCCTTGAATAGGTTGCACCATTTTAATGATGTTTTACAAGATGTTGCAGAAGAGGAAATGTCGTACCAAATTTGGTCCAAATTGGATCGGATATTTATGGAAAAGAGCTTACCTAATAAGTTTCATAATTATATGCCCTTTGTTTATTAGAAGGTGGTTCCAACACAGCCCATCTATTGAAATTCAAATAGATAGTTGGTGATTTGAAGAACCTTGAGGTGAAGTATGACGATAAAGATTTGGGCCTAATCCTTTTATGCTATTTGCCACCATCTCTTGATGAGGTTTATACCGCGTTGAGCTCGAAAGAGAAGATGAAGGAGATTAATCTCGATCATGAACCAAGGGTCGAGGGATTAAATGCAAGAGAAAGAACGTTTGAAAGAGGCTCGAGTTCTTCAAGAAAATCAAGATCAAAATCTTGTGGAAAACCGAGAAAGTTTTGTAACTTTTGTAAGCGGAAGGGTCACACTATGGAAGAATGTTTTAAGCTTCAAGCCAAAAACAAAGCCAAGAACAAGACAACGGGTACCTCTAGGGAAGCGGATATTGTTGAGCACGGTGAAGGTGGAGTTAGCGAAGGTGAAGTCAGCGAAGGTGAAGTCATGATGGTCTTCGATGTTTGTGAAGGTGAAGTCATGATGGTCTCCGATGTTTGTGAAGGTCAAGTCATGATGGTCTCCGATGGTAATGTGAAGGCCACGGAAGAGTGGATTCTAGATCCGGTTGCACTTTTCATATGTGTCCCAACCGTAGTTGGTTTCACATGTATGAGCAAGTTTTCGAAGGCATGGTGATGATGGGGAACAATGCTATATGCCCTATCGTTGGTCAAGGCACGGTTAGAATTCACATGCATGATGCGTCACCCAAAACTTGGGAATGTGAAACATGTTCCCGAACTCCGAAGAAACCTCATCTCTCTTAGTTCCCTTAATACGAAGGGTTACAAGTTCTCTGGAAAAGACGGAGTTGTAGGTCAAGCAAGGAGAACTAGTCTCGATGAAGGCTCAAAGAAAGACTGTTAACCTTTATATTTTGCAGGGTCAAACCGTTATAGGTGACGTTGTGGTTGCTTCAAAGAAAATGTCCGATGGGTGATCTAACCAAGTTGTGGCATCTACGTCTTGGTTGCATGAGCCTTGGAGGCATGACTGAGCTAAGTCAACGTGATTTTTTGAACGACCCCGAAATTAAAGATTTGCAGTTCTGCGTGCATTGTGTGTACATCAAGACGAAGAGGGTCCGGTTCTCAAGTGGCATTCATACGACTAAAGGGTCACTTGACTACATTCATTCCGACCTTTAGGGTCCGGCACGAGTTACTTCATATGGTGGAGCGTCTTACATGCTCACAATTATCGATGATTTCTCTCATTGTGTGTGGGCGTTCTTCTTGAGACGCAAGATCCATGTGTTCAAAGTATTTAGAGATTGGAGGATGTTGACCGAGAAGCAATCCGGTAAAGAGTGAAATACCTCTGAACGGGATAATGGCTTGGAATTTTGCTCGAAGGAGTTCAATGCCTATTGTCAGGAGAATGGCATTACGATGCATCGTATCGTTGCCCACACTCCTCAACAGAATGGTGTAGCCGAAAGGACGAATCACACTATTCTTGAGAAAGTTCGTTGCATGCTTTCTAACTCGAAGATGCCTAAGTCATTTTGGGCGGAAGCAACTTCTATCGCTTGATATTTAATTAATCGGTCTCCTTCGGTTGCTCTCGAGAAGAAGACTCCCATGGAAGTTTGGAACAGATCACCGGCCGATTACACGAACTTGAAGATTTTTGGTTGCTCGACATATGCACGAGTTGATAACAAGAAGTTAGAATCAAGAGCTATGAAATGCAAGTTCCTTGGATATAAAGATGGAGTTAAAGGCTTTAGACTATGGTGCCCGGAAACAAAGAAGATCCTTATAAGCCGCGACGTCACTTAATTTCGACAAGTCTTCGATGTTGCATGATTCACCACCTCCTACATCCGAGACTATTTCCGAATCTTCGAAAGAGAAACCTCTGGTGAAGGTGGAGCTACCTATGGCTCAAACATCTAGCCCGCTTGTTACTAACGAATTAAAAGCTGATTTTTCCTCTCCCTCTACAAGTGTTCAAGTGGAAGATGATTCTTCATCACAACCTTTGCCATAAGAGCCCGAACGTTGCATTGCTCATGATAGGGAAGGAGAGAAATTGTGTGTCCGGTACGGTACACTGGAGAAGTCGATTTAGTAGCTTATGCTTTGAATGTAGCAGAGGAAATGAAGTATACGGGTTAGCCTACTTTTTACAGTGAGGCTATGAAATTTGAAGATGTGGATGAATTGATGATGGTGATGCAAGTGGAGATGGAGTCCTTGCAAAAGAATGGAACTTGGTAGCTTGTTCCCGCTCCCAAGGGTAAGAAGGCCGTTCGATGCAAGTGGGTCTATAAATTGAAGGAAGGGGCCACTCCAGAAGAAAAGCCAAGGTATAAAGCTCGGTTGGTCACGAAGGGTTATAGTCAAATTCCTGGCATTGACTATAACGACATTTTCTCACCGGTGGTGAAACATACTTCCATTCGTGCATTGCTAGGGATGGTCACGTCTAACGATTTGGAGCTTGAGCAATTGGACGTTACAACCGCGTCTCTGAATGGTGAACTTGAGGAAGTGGTCTTTATGCACCAACCGGAAGGATTTGAAGTTCCGGGTAAAGAAGGTTATCTGTGCAAATTGATAGTCTCTCTATGGCCTCAAACAGTCTCCTAGGCAATGGTACAAGTGATTCGATGCTTTGTGACCACACACGGCTTGACAAATTCTTTGTACGATAGTTGTGTTTACTTCAAGAAGTGTGACGATGCGTCGATATTAAATTTCTCTTATACGTGGATGACATGCTATTAACATCAAAAGACATGGGAGAAGTTCAGAAAGTAAAAGACCAGTTGAATTCAGAATTCGACATGAAGGATTTGGGAGCCGCAAAGAAGATTCTTGGTATGCATGTCATTCGTGACAGAAAGGCGAAAAACTTGTACCTCAGTCAATGAGGTTATGTTCAAAAAGTTCTTCGCCGGTTTAGTATGTCTGAAGCAAAGCATGTCAACACTCCATTTGCACCTCCTTTCAAGTTATCGTCCGCTTTAAGTCCTTCGACTCAAGCCGATGTTGCCTATATGGCGAGAGTGCCGTATTCTAGTGCGCTAGGATCTTGATAACAGAAGATGAGTCACTGGATACGTTTTCATTCTTGATGGGTGTTTCATTAGTTGGAGGGCACACTTGCAACCTACCGTTGCTCTGTCCACAACGAAAGCAGAGTATATGGTAGTTAGCGAAGCCGTGAAAGAAGCTGTCTGGCTCAAAGGATTTTTTGGTGAGTTAAGTGAGCATTTGAAGGTCGGAGAGGTTTTCTATGATAATCAAGGAGAGGTTCTTTTGACCAAGGATCGGATATTTTACGAAAGGATGAAGCATATTGACATTCGTCATCACTATATCCGAGAGGTAGTAGCGAGAGGTGATCTCAAAGTCGTGAAGATAAGTACTAATGACAATGCAACGGATATGCTAACGAAACCGCTTTCAGTAGCCAAGTTCAGTTTGTGTTTGGAGTCGGTAGGTGTTGATAGATGGGGTTGATGCTCTTCGGGGCGCTCTGGCGTAGGACCAATCTTGTTATTGTTTTGGTCTGTGAGAACTTGATTACTTTGGTATCGTTTGCTTATGGGTAATTGTTTTTACCTTGAAGATGAAGATCAGTGGAATTTGTTCTTTTGAGTTTTGTTTGGATTGAAGACATGGTGAAGCATTATTGCTTGGTTTAAGCCAAGGGTGGAGATTTATGAGTACTTGGCTTGGCTCAAACCAATTATTTTTCTTACTCTAAGGGGTGAAATGGTAACTTCCAGTTACTTCAGCTTCACGCCCAGGTTTCTTCAATCTTCTTTGAGAAGCTCATTAGGGAAGGTACTAGGAAGCTTCATTTAGCTTGGCCACCAAGTTTGGTCATCCTATAAATAGCTAGTGTTTTACATAGTTTTAACACACACAAAAATCACCTACAACTCCTTTTTAGAAGATTACAATTTATCTTCTAGTTTTCATCTTCTTCTCTTCCAACTAGTTTTCTAGAGCTCAATAACACCATAAGTATTTCCTCCATTGTAAAATCTTTGTAACATTTCAAATGTATTACCATCAAGTGATAGTGGATCAGTTTCCGGCGTTCTCTGCCCGTGGTTTTTCCCAATTCGAGTTTTCCACGTAAAAATCTCGGTGTCGCTTACTTTGCTTTATCTTGCATTTTATAATAAGATATTGTACATATACTTGGTAGTTAATTATCTCATTTTCGTCGATCATATTTTCCACTATTATCTCGATATAAGAACTTAGTTCATCGTTCTTGGGGTATTTGTATTGGGTATTTGTATTTATAGTGGGATCCAACTAACAAGCCTTTTGCTAGTTGGGTTTCGTTATTTTTCACAATAGTTAGGGATTAGGGATTTCGAGTACTTGGATTACTAATGAAAGTTGTGAAATACTTTCAGATTTGCAGTATTTTGATGGTACTTTCGAAAGTATCAATTGGCTAAAATTATGTATTGGAGTATAGAGAAATCGATCTGTGTATTATGATTTTTGTACCAAAATTGATAACCAAAATGGGATAAAACTGCCTTATCCAAAACCAACCGAAATCCTATTCAAAATCAATTAAACCCAGTTGCCAAAACCGGGTTATCAACATAAATTCGTCTAATGTGTTTTTCTCAAAGCAATATTATCTTGGACCCAGCCACGGGTTGCCGCCCCTTGGACCCGCTATTGGCGGCGATGCCCTTGGACCCGCGTCGTTTAGCGGCTTCGCCCCTAAACAACAGTTTAATATAAATCCTAATAAAAAAAAGTGTGCACTTCGCACCATTCTTACTTGTTCGAAGTGTATCGAGATTGCATTGATCATACAAGTTCATCCCATTACACTTAAATAATATTGGTGACACAAGTCCTCAACAATTACGTGTTCTGTAGATAGTAGTTAAAATAGGCATGGGTATTATCTATCGTTACTATACATGTAAAAGAACAATCAAAGAGATCGTAAGCCAAAAATAAGAAGCAACACCTGGTAAATTGCAACTTATGAAAATAATTTAGAATATCTCATGTTATATTTTCTCTCTTCTTATAATTATGGAGATTCGTCTTTTTTTTTTTTCTGAAAGACAGATATATTAAAGCAAACCAAAAAACACACTACAGACCACCAGGACCAAAACGAAACATAGGAAGGAAGAAAAACTACAGCTCACAAACACAACACAAGCAGCTCACAAAAAAGAACGAAAAAGAGGAAGAAAGAAACTACAGCTCACAAACACAACACAAGCAACTCACAAAAAAGAACAAAAAAGGAATGATGCTACAATGAAACGCATAGGGACATCAGTCGAGTTAGCGACCACAAGGTGTTGCGATAGGCCCGCTATGAGGAGTAATCATCATCCGACGAACACACAAGGTGCAGATCACGGCTGAGCTTGACGCAGGCAACGAATTTGGAATAGTTGCTCCTTCTGACCGATGAATTACAAGTTCAAAGTCCCACTGATAAGACCCGACCAACACTTACCGATGAACAAAATCATCGAGACAGCATCATTGCACTCGACTAGTAGCAGACTCTTTCACTTTTCGTTGGAATTGAGCGTCGATCCAGGATCCGTTCTCCAATTCAGCCAACCCAGGTTCTCTTCCTTGCTTCTCGACCTGATCCATAGAAAACATCTCCATTGGGCTTTCGAAAATAACTACATGGCTGGGATACATTTCCTTCCGAAAATCCTCTTGTTCCTATAGTTCCAAATTAGACACAAAAAAGCCCAAACCGAGGGTTCCCATAACCTTTTTCTTTCTTTACTCCAATGGTTCATGCCTTTGAACTCCTAATGGTGTGTTTCTCCTAATGGTGGGAGTCTTTTTGAAGTAAGACAAGGATTAGAAGGTTTCGTTATTGACATTCAATCTAGAACATGCACATGTAGGAATTGGCAAGTTTCTGGAATTCTTGTCCACATGTTGTTGCAGCGATATACTTTATTCACCAAGATCCAGCTAAGTTTGTGTCTCCTTTGTTTTCAACAGTAGTTTCACTAACACTTATAATCACAAGATCAACCCTTTGAATGGCATCAAACTTTGGCCAAAGACAATTTTTGCCAAGCTTTTGCCTCCAAAATCTAGACCCATGCCGGGTAGGCCTACTATAGCTAGAAGGAAAGATGCAAGTGAGGGAGGTAGTCATAGTAGAAGAAATGCATACGGCCATGAAGTTGTATCCGAATCCGGGAGAAAAATGACTTGTAGAAATTGTTTGGAGGTAGGCCACAACTCTAGGAGTTGTAGAAATAAAAAGAAAGATGCATAGGTTATAAATGGTTTTACTAGAACAAGTACATACATAGGTGATAAGTGCACAGACACACATGGTTGACGAAATGTGTAGGTGTTTTTGTCATTTCATATGCGATCATTTAGTTATATAGCCTTATAGCAAGAAAAAAGGAAGTAAGATTTAACTCATGTAGATATTTGAAAACAAATTCATAACTATAAATATGCATGATATAGAACAACACGATCATCATGACATATATTTGCTTCTCGATGTATGTATGTATATGTGCTTGTTATTTCCATGATGACAATGACGGAGTCTCAACATTTGAAAGAGCCAAGATTGCCGGAGGTAATCTATTGCCCTTGAAGGTATCAACCAAAACAACATATTCAAGTTCAGTCATCTCCTCCGGTAGAAGTTTGATATGCAAAGCTCCAATGTTCTCGTCCAAATTCCTAATCTTTGAGGTACCTGGGATGGGACACACATCCGACCCCTGGTGCAAAACCCAACTCAAGGACAGTTGGGATGGAGTGCACCCTTTCTTCTTTGCAAGTTCACTAATCCGCTCAAACATCATTTTATTGTGGTCAACATTATATGCTTGTAATCTTGGCAAATCCTATAATACATACAGTAAAACAATTCAAATGAAAGCTAACAAGAATCTAAGTATGATATTGATCAAATTCGTTTAAAAGTAATTTTGTTTCTCATCAATGTAATTGACTTATTTTTATGAAATGTGAAAAGAACCTTGATATTTTGCAAGATCGTGTTCGATATAGGGTCTAATGTGGATTAAGAACTAATCTAAAGCTTCCTTTAACTAATGGGTTTC
Source organism: Carthamus tinctorius (assembly GCA_001633085.1). Lineage (NCBI taxonomy): Eukaryota > Viridiplantae > Streptophyta > Magnoliopsida > Asterales > Asteraceae > Carthamus > Carthamus tinctorius. The sequence goes on from LUCG01245766.1 coordinate 10,644, forward strand.
GCTTAAAAAAATAATCATATAACAAAATTCAAGCCAAGGAAACTCTGAAATCACGTAATATCATGTTCATTAATGAGCGTTTCCATGGGATAGAAATTCCTCAAGGAATATAAAGCTTTCAAGAGGCCGATCATAAGCCGCTATCCACATACGAAAACCTTTGTTTAGGAGAATATTTTTGAGATAGAAAGTCTCAAATTCACATGAATATAACCAATTTTTTTGGATTATTTTAGTAAAATGATGGATTTTACTAATCTTTGGACATATTTAATTATATATAAATGTGTTATATATAATTAATCATTTGTGGGTTTGTGTTCTACTATATGAGAGCTTCAAATCGATATATCAAGTGTCCAAAATGGATTATGTGTGAATGAGATATCGGTACTCAAAGATGGGTGTGGATTTGTCCCACATAGGTGGAAAGGAAAAAATTGGAGGGGTTTATAAGCATGGAGTGGAACGAAGCTTACAAGCTTCTATCCATGTTGTACTCGGTTGCCGAATGTGGATTTCGTAAGCCAAATTCGTCGAACTTGTGCATGGGCTTCTGTAACCGAAACAAATTTGTAACTGAAAATATTTAATCGCATTAATTGGAATTCCTTCGTATAACACGTTTTTATTACGAATTAATTAATTTGTCGGTTTCATTTTTTCAGTATTTATACTGGTCTGCACCTCATTCCCAGACACACAACAACTAGCTCTCTGTATACGTTCATCCGACGATCTTTTTCAAGCAACTCCAGCAGCTTCAACTGCTTCAGCCGTTGTACCCTGGGAACAGACGAAAATTCTGTTTAAGGGGATCTTTTCAAACACGAGCCTCGGTTTCTGACCTCTCGGGTTATTACAGACCCTCTGTAGCTCATTGAAAGAGCGTCTTTTTTTCTACTCCTTTATATCTTTCTGGAATTTGTTTCCGGGTTTATTTTTTAAATAAAAACCAACAATTTTAACATAGTGGGCTCCATTCACTTATACCAATTTAAGGGCCCTACCAATGTTTCTTTACACTCTTTTTAACACCATATGAAATAAGTATTAGCAGTCTATATATTTTGTAAATTTGTATAATTATTAGCCTTTATTTAGCCTTTAGTTAACATTTAATTACTGTATATCTTCCCAAAATAAGTGAAAGATAATTAGGCGATATTGTACTATATATATTGTGCATATCAATGATATCCCATCACATTGAAAAATTATATGGTATTAGAGCATGTACCCTAGCTCATACCAGCCTCCGGTGGTCCTCTTCTCCCCCTACTATCTATTTTCTATTCTTCCTTTTTTGACATCTTAATCATGGGTGCAAAAGGTGCCACCTCTAATAAACCGGAGACATTACATTAGTGTATACGGTTACAAACATCCAAAATAAGGGGCGTGTTTTGGATGGAACCAAGGTCTCCTATTCCTCTTGGGTGAAGTTATTTCAACTTCATGCACTTGGCTACAATGTGCTTCATCACATTTATGGCATAAAAGCCCCGGCTCAAGATTCCGATGAATATGTCGCTTGGAGAAAAATTGATGCTATCGTCCTACAATGGATCTACGGGTCACTCTTGGATGAACTCTTGGTCCGTGTTCTTGAATCCAAATCCACATCTTTTGAAGCATGGACAAGGATTAAAAGTCTTTTCCACAGCAACAAAGGTGCTCGTGCTGCTGCTCTTGACCACGAGTTCTCCAACATCTCCCTACGAGCCTTTCCGACCCTCGAAGCCTACTGTCAACGTATCAAAGAACTCGCTGATCAGCTCAATGATGTCAGTTGCCCCGTTGATAAAAACCGACTTGTTCTTCAGCTTGTTAAGCAGATTCAATCGGACGACGAATTCTTACGTGGAAATAAAAGGTCCGCTTCCACGATATCATCTATATTTAATCTCTTAAGAATAGCTTATATAGTCATGATTCAGTTCAGATCCACTGACTTCTGATTTCTTTCTCATTTTTTGGATCTGATTGATTTCAGTCTATACTGGCACCATAATATCAGATTGGGGAGGAAGATTAGAATTAGAGGTTGCGACATTCCCGCTAAATTTGATGTTGTTGGTAGCTTTCTAAATCAACAACTTCCCCTAGGGAGACAGCCTACAATATGTTACAACTTGAATAACAGCGTCAATCGACTTGAGATTCCAACTCTGCTGCTACACTGGTCGCTGCTACAGTCACTCGGGACCCTCCTCAGCGTCATGATCACCGTCAGTCTCGTGTTCCTTCCCAGCACCGTGACCAACGACCATTCAACAGGGCACCCTCGTAACTAACACGGGCACAAAACTACTCTATGGCCAGGCCTAATGTCTGGCAAACGCAACCTCAAGCGCGCTACTGGACTCCCTGGTGGGCATCGATGCCACCTTGCCCTTTTTCCGCTGTTAAAATGCACCTAACTTTGTTACTTTTAATTGCATTTTTCATTGTATTTAGCAGTTTGCATATAGTTTGCATATAGTTTTTATTATATTTTTAGTTAATTTCTGTTTAATCATCGATTGGGGATATTACATTGGTATTTTGTGATTTTATTGGATTTTGATAGGTACTTTAAGTTGAAACCCCGACTTTGATGAAGATGGATGCTAAAGTACTTGATGAATCAACTATGCATTGGACTAACTCAGAATGATGGGCCCAAATTTGGATCGAAATTTGAAAGAAAAGAATGAAACTTCTTTTGAAAGTGTTGCAAAGTTTAAGAGCCTATTTTGAAATTTAGTTTAATAGATAAGTTTCTTTTTGGTTTTCAAACAAATCTCTTTTCTTTCTCCCCCACGGCTTATGTCGTTTCTTTTTTTCGTTTCCTTTCTTTTTATTTTTTATTTTTTAGTTAGTTTTTGATTTCTTTTTTCAAGTTGTTTTAGATTAGATTAGATTTAGGTTTAGGTTTATAATTCTTGGAGTTTTGAAGATTCAAGATGACGGATTGACGATGAAGAAAGCCTTATGAATTCCCATCTATTGTATTCTATTCTTCTCATTTATCCTTGTTAATTTTATATTTTAGTTTCGTTTTCTTAACTTTATATTATTGCTTTCGTAGTTTAGAAACGATTCTTGGAGAGTGACACTCCTTGGAACGATGTTTATAGTTTTCTTGGATTAATGTTATTGCTTTCATTAGATTTTTGTTTATGTCTCATTTTGTAGTCTAGTTTCGTTCATATGGGTAATCGTTACTTTGGATCGATGTATTGATATTGATCAATTGTTTTTATAACAAATATTGAGTTTTAAGTTGATTGATTTTTACCTAACAATAGTTAACATTTGGTTAATTGATTTTTCTAAATATGTTTGGTTAATTTAGTGAATTCCGATTTGAACGATGGTTTGATTTTAATTTAAGACTAAATAGATCAATGACTACGGTCCAAACATGAAAATAGTTAGGAATGTAGATTGGGGAAAATATTTGTTTTACTCTTAATGTTTCTTTCCAACGTACTCATACCGTGAAAGTAAGTATGAGTCTTGGTTTAGAAAAGTTTTTCCACCTCGAAAGAGGGTTAAAGTAATTTTGTATGACGAATCACCATCGTTACTGAAAATTTGAAGTTGACATTACCCAATGTCCGATCTTAGTTAGTTTATGTTTTATGTTTTCTTTTTCGTTTTCTTGTTTATTTATTTTATGTTTAATTATTCTAAAAACCAAAATATTGATGACTTTCCCATAGCTAGGTCATAGTCCTAAACGAGTGTATGTTTAGTCCATCACCTCCTTGTTATCTACCTATATGCTATACATTCGTACGCTTGCGGTATAAATAAAAAATCCACATCACCCACTCAGCATGGTTGGGCCGGCCCAACCTAGCCCTCCTTTACTCGAGCCCAATCCCGCTCCCAGGACGCAGCCCCAAACCCCACTATGCCCAGGGTTACTTAGCCGAGGTTAACCCGCCAGAACCCACTGATCTTGGCACAACTCTTCAGACCATGACCTTGGACCCAGGAGACTCTCAATGGTATATGGACACCGGTGCCACCGACCACCTCACAACCGATCCAGATAATATTCAAGTTCCTTGTGTTAATTCATTAAATCTATTTATATTGGGAATGGAAATCAGATGTCGGTTTCCGGTTTCCTTGTGTTACTACCATACCTACCACCCTAAATCCATTCACCTGAATAACGTCCTTTATGTCCTAAATATTCTCAAAAATCTCATTCTGGTAAGAAAATTTACTACCAACAATTCTCTTATCATCTCATTTGACCTTTTGGTTTTGATTTAAAGGATCTCAAGACTAGGAAACATCTGAGCCTCCACAATAGCACTGACCCCTGCCACATTGCAACTTCTATCTTTGATGTTTGGCATGATCACCTCGATCACTCGGGCACTCATGTTTTTGATTATTTAGCTTCACGTAATTCTATTTCGTGTAATAAGCTCAAAAACGATTTTGTTTGTAATGCATGCCAATTATCTAAACTCAAACGTTTATCTTTTGATACATCCTCCTCTACTACTCTACATTCGTTTGATTTAATCCATTGGGACTTATGGACCTCACCTATTGTTAGCAAAAATGGCTCAAAATATAATATGGTTCTTGTTGATCATCACTCACAATTCACTTGGGTATACCCTTTAAAATATAAATCCAAGACATTCATAATGTTCACCAGATATCACACTTATATCTAAACCTAGTTTAACAAATCCATCAAAACTCTTCAATGCGATATGGGGGGTGAGTTTGACAACACCTCTTTTACAAATTTTGCCCATTCTCACGGTCTTCAATTCCGTTTTTCTTGCCCTCAAACTTCCCAACAAAATGGGAATTTCGAACGCATGATTCATCGCTGAAACGAAGTTATGCTAACCCTTCTTACCTGTGTCTCTCTCCCTCCTACATATTGGGAGGACGTACTCCATACATCAATCTACCTTCACAACATTTTACCCACCAAACTACACAATTTTCAAACCCCTACGTCCCTCTTTTACCACAAACATCCAACCTACTCCCACCTTCGCACCTCTGGCTGCGCATGTTTTCCCAATCATTATGCCACTCGCACTCACAAACTAGCCCCACGCTCCTCCTTATGCGTGTTCCTCGAATACCCGGCTAACTGCAGTGGTTATCCGTTCCTTGAACTCTGCACAGGAAAGATTTTCATCTCACGTCACGTCACATTTGACGAGATTTCCTTCCCCACTCGTCTAGAAAAATAGCCCATCCACTACTCACCGATTTCTTGATCCCGAATCCCTGTCACCCCTTCTATACACACCCTCCCTACTTGGACCACACCCCACCTCACCATCACACACTCCACTCACTGTTACTCCACCCA
>LUCG01245852.1:0-11877 GCA_001633085.1 Carthamus tinctorius
GGATGGTTTGGTGGTGGCGGTGGCTGTGGTGATAATGGGTGGTAGCTGTAGTGGTGGTGGCTATGATGGTGGTGGGTGTTGGTGGGTCCCATTTAATATTTATTAATAATATAATAATAATGTATTTGTTTTATTTTTAGTTGAAAACAAATAAATATGAAAATGACGAAAATACCCTTGGAGTTAACTGGTCTATTTAACAGAAGTTAGTTCGAGGGACCAAAATTGAANAGGACTATTCGTGATATTAATTCAATCTGGGGAACCAAAGTTGAAAAAACGTTACAATCACAGGGACCAAAAGTGTAATTCACTCTATTAAAAAATTTTGTTTTAACAAAAACCCACAAAATCTTATCTAGAGGAATCTATGTAGAGATGCTCGCTCTGAATAGTCTTCTATTGTTTGTTTATTTGGTAGGCTTGTCTTTGAAGGTGGGTTTGGAATGGATGGTGGGTTGATTAAAACAAGAAAGGCAACAACATTTGAACATGCTCCCCAGGTTGATTAAAAGATCAAAGAAAAAGGAAACAAACCAAACATAAACAAATAGAGAGAGACCTTCCCCCACTCCACTAAAATAGTGAGTGGGAATCCAACCTTCAACTCATCCAAGCTATCCCCTTTTCACAATCATAAAATTTTAAGATTTCTTGAAAACCCACCATTAACCTCCCTTTCCACAAATTATAATTTCAAGATTCCTTCAAAACCCTCTCTACTAACCTCCCTTTTTCAGAAACCAAAATTTCAAGATTTCTTGAAAACACTCCATTAAAACCCCCCTTCTTCATCTTCAAGATATTGATTTCATTTCAACCATTCAAAGTTGCCTCTGTTTTCACTTTTCACATTCCACCCACAAACCTCCATTCACAAACCTTTATTTCTTGCTTCTCTTTGTGTTTGTATTTTTTTAGAAAAAAAGAAAAGATGCTAATTTTCTTAGATGGGTTTGTGCTTTACAGACCTATTCACATGCCCTTTAAAATTTAAATTATCTTCCACTATCTTAGATATCTAAAAGCAACCCTTTTGTGTTGTTATATTCATTTGTGAATGCTTTTGTGATAGATTTGATAGGGTGTATAGTACCTAGAAATCTAATGCTATGGGGAGTTTAATGGTTTTGTTTCTTGTGTTGGTTTTTGGAACCTTTTGTGTTGTATGTTTGAAAGGTGATGATACGATCAACATTGGAGCCATTTTGAACTCGGACACGATCAACGGGAAAGTCTCGACGATCGCCATGAAGGCCGCGGTTTTTGATGTCAATTCCGATCCCACCGTTTTACCATCGAAAAGATTGAGTCTTTCGGTTCATAATGCAAACTTCAGTGGTTTCCTTAGCATCGTTGGTGGTAATTCTCAACTTCAAATTCAAGACTTTGTTTCTTTATATACTTATGGAGAGTTGGGTTCAAAAGAGGACGATATCTCTTTAAGAGAATAAGAAAATAGTTGATTCACATGAGAATTTACACTAGCATCACATGTGATTAACGAACTTTACCCTCTGAGACATGAAGCCACGGCCAAGTTGCCTGCAGAATTTTTTTTGGCTGTTGATATAAAATTACATGTGATTTGGCCATTTTTCATGTTCTCTTAAATAGTTAGCATTTGCGTTTGATTCTCTTTCTATACATATATTTGTAGTGATCTTGCATGTGATTTGGCCATTTTTCATAATCTCTTAAATAGTTAGCATTCTGGTTTAATTCTCTTTCTATACATATATCTGTATAGAGTTGGGTTCACATGAGAACAGCAACCAAATACGAGAATAAGAAAACGATCGAATTTGATATGATTTTACTCTAAAATCACTTGTGATTCACTGAGGTCCCAGACCACGTCGCCCCCACACCCTTGCATTGACCGTCAGTGTAAAACCATATGTGATTTTGCACATGATCGTTTACTTTTTCTTTTATTCTGTTACAGTTGTCATTTGAATCTTCCCCCTCTCTTTATAAGGTTAGGTTCACAGGAAAACGCCCAAAAATTAAAAACTTAGGAGCACCCTAATAACACTTTGTCTGGATGATATGACGCTAGCATACAAGTATTTATCCAGTATTCACATGTGAATAAAAACCAAAAAAACATCTTTAATTACTTGTATGCTCATGTGCATAAAAATCAAAAACAACTTCAATCACTTATATTCACATGTGCATTCCGTCCCCTGAACCTCCCTCTAATCTATATACATATCTACTTCTTTACTTGTTTCATATGTATATATTTGATGTTTTTCAGCGCTAAAGTACATGGAGATCGATACGGTGGCCGTCATCGGTCCGCAAAGTTCAGTCATGGCTCATGTCCTTTCCCATCTTGCAAACCAACTCCTAGTCCCATTTCTATCCTTCACAGCCTTAGACCCCACTCTTTCCCCCCTTCAATACCCTTTCTTCATCCAAACAGCCCCAAATGATCTCTACCAAATGACCGCCATTGCCGAGATCGTAAGCTACTTCGGTTACCGAGAAGTAACCGCAATATTCACTGATGATGACCAATTCCGAAACAGCATCTCCACCTTATCCGATCAGCTCTCCGAAAGGCGTGGAAAGCTCGCCTACAAAGCCCCACTCCCACCCGATTCCTCACTATCTCCACAAGGCCTCGAGGGTATTTTGGTCAACGTGAGATCGATGGAGTCCCGTGTGATCGTCGTCCACACGTACTCCAAAACGGGCATTGAGGTTTTCGAGGCCGCGATGCGTCTCGGCATGGTGAAAAAGGGTTATGTATGGATCGCGACAACTTGGTTGTCGACGGTTTTGGACTCGACCGGAATCTCGCCTGAAAACGGGCCGGCGTTGCAGGGCGTGATCACGCTCCGGCCGCACACGCCGGATTCCGTCAAGAAAAGGGATTTCGTTAAAAGGTGGAAGGGGTTAAGCCACGGTGAAATCGGGCTGAACCCATATGGGCTTTTTGCTTATGATACAGTTTGGATGATTGCTTATGCCATTGATAAGTTCTTGAAAGAAGGTGGCAATATTTCTTTCTCAAATGATTCAAGTTTGGGTGGTTTGAAAGGTGCAAAAAGTTTGAATCTTGGAGCACTTAGTGTGTTTGATGGTGGAAAACATTTGCTTAAAAACATATTGGGTACAAATATGAGTGGCTTAACAGGACCCCTTTGGTTCAATCTTGACCAATCTTTGGTCCACCCGTCTTTCGATGTGGTCAATATAGTCGGGAACCAAGGTCGGAGGCTTGGGTTCTGGTCGAACCATTCCGGTCTGACGGTTGAGCCGCCCGAGGGTTTTTACGGGCAGCCCGCGAAGCGTTCGGTTGGGAACCAGCGTCTGAGGAGTGTGGTTTGGCCTGGGAACACGAAGGAGCGGCCTCGGGGATGGGAGTTTTCGAATAATGGGAGGCCGTTAAGGATAGGTGTCCCGTTACGGGTTAGTTTTAAGGAGATCGTGACGGAAGTTAAGAGTTCGCATGAGATCCACGGGTTTAGCGTCGATGTGTTTGTGGCCGCGGTGAAGTTGGTTGGGTATCCGGTTCCGTACGAGTTTGTGATGTTTGGGGATGGTCGGCAGAACCCGAGCTTCACTGAGCTCGTGAATAAAGTGGCGTATAACGTAAGTAAAAAAACTATTGTTGTTTTTGGAAAGTAATCTGTTGGGTTCCACGCAGTGACGGATCCAAGAGTTTTTTTCTTGGTGGGGGCACTTTGTGAAGTATATTAAAAGCCTACAACATCGTTCTATGTATTTTTAGCCTAATTTACAGTTTCAAGGGATTTTTAAAGCTTTTTTGGTTGCTTTCAAAGGAAATTTAGTTTTTTTTTTAGGTTTTGAGAGACTTTTTAGGTTNTGATTTCGAAGTAAAGTTTTCATTTTTTGGTTGGTGGGGCCCAGGCCATAAATTATAAACCACTGGGGGGAATTAAGGTAAAGGCATGACATGATGTGAGAAGTGTCATTTTTGATGAGAAGTGTGAGAAATGCTTTTAAACCATTGATGACTTTTAATCAAATACCCTCCCATGAATTGCGACTTAAAGGGGAGTTGATCCGGTGCATCTCATCCTAATGTTCGTCCATTTCTCATTCAACGGTTGATAACCACTTCTCACACTTCTTACCAAATTTGGCACTTCTCACCGGAACCCAACCCTTAAGGGTAAATGTTAAAATAAATGTGTTTTTCTCTTATTTTAGTGGGGGCCTATCCCCCATGGTAAAATAATTACTATTGTTTTTGAAAAGTGATCTGACGGGGTTCCACATAATTTGACATGGTAAAAATGACAGGTTTTTGATGCCGTTGTTGGTGATGTTGCGATTATTACTAACCGTACAAAGGCGGCTGATTTCACGCAGCCGTATATCGAGTCGGGCCTCGTTGTCGTTGTGCCGATAAAGAAGTTGAACTCTAGCGCTTGGGCTTTCTTGCGGCCATTTACTCCACTCATGTGGGCGGTCACCGGAGTTTTCTTTCTCGTCATTGGAGCCGTCATTTGGATATTGGAACATCGGCTGAACGACGAATTTAGGGGCCCACCGAAGCAACAGTTGGTCACCATCTTTTGGTGAGCAATTCAAAGTCTTACATCAGCTAGACTTGTATAATTTTTCCCCAGTATATATGAACCCTTTTATCTCCTTGATTACTTTTTGGAGATTAATACGCATTCTAACATGGTATCAGAGCATATATGTCAGCCACTTTTACAAACTTTGAGACTCTGGAACAATCTATGCCACTCTAGCCCTCTCTAGATATCCTCTTTCAGAGGGGTGTCGTAATCTAATGGTGTTCTATATATTTTCACAAACCGATTTTGTTTCATTCATCCGTTATTTTGTAAGGTTTGTTTTTGTTTTGCAGGTTTACGTTGTCGACTATGTTTTTCTCACACAGTAAGTATGTGACTTGAGATCATGTGAGACCAAACTGTTTTATGAGACCCATGATGAGACTACATAAATTACACTAAAACTTCCACAATAAAATATTGAGGGAAACCTTCACAGTGTCTTTGTTGTGTAGGTTGAGTGTTTTCTATACCTTCAAAATGTTTTACTGTAAGGTTTCAATGTTATTTTGTGGTCTTAAAAAAACAACACTCAACCTTCACAGCTTTAGAGTGTTTTTGCTGTGAAGGTTGGGTGTTTCCTATGCTTTCACAGTGTTCTGCTGTGAAGTTTCAGTGTTATTTTGTGGTCTCACGAAAACAACACTCAACCTTCATAGTGTTTTCACTGTGAAGGTTGAGTGCTTCCTATACCTTCCTAGTTTTTTGCTGTGAAGTTTCAGTGTTATTTTGTGGTCTCAAGAAAACAGAGCGGTCCCACGTGAACCCAACCTGTAAGTATGAAACTCATCCGATTATTTGTTCAAATAATAATAAAAAACTTTTAGGAGAAAACACGGTGAGCACGCTTGGTCGGTTGGTTCTTTTCATCTGGCTATTCGTGGTTCTGATCATCAACTCGAGCTACACGGCTAGCCTCACGTCGATCTTAACCGTCCAACAACTCTCGTCTCCCATCAGAGGGATCGATTCGTTGATCGCTAGCAATGGACGTATCGGGTTTCAGATAGGATCATTTTCCGAGAATTATTTGATGGAAGAACTCAACATACCGAAATCAAGACTTGTTCCCCTCGGCTCCCCTGAAGAATATGCCGAGAAACTTGGAGGAGGGATCGTTGCGGCCATCGTTGACGAAAGGCCATACGTCGATCTCTTCCTTTCGAACTATTGTCAGTTTCAAGTCGTCGGCCAAGAGTTCACGAAAAGTGGTTGGGGATTCGTAAGTATCTCGATACTCATTACAACAATATCGGTTTTCTAGCATGCCAAATATGTCTGATTTACGGGACTTTATGTTTAGAGGACCAAATTATATTATGACATGTAAATATGTTACAGGAGTTCATTTCATACAAGAATAGTAACAAAAAAAGAGAATAAGAGAACGTTTGAATCGCATGTGATTCATGTGACTTTGACATATGAGGTTGTGGGTCATGTCGCTTGCACACCCTTGTATTGACTGTCGGTGTGAATTCACATGTGATTTGCACGTGATTTAACTGTTATTCTCTTATTTTGTTACTGTTCTCGTTTGAACCATCATATCAACTTATTGCAATATTTTTATATAAGAAGTACACATGTTTAGTCCTATAAACTTACTGTAACACTTTTTTATATGGATGGCCTGCAATATTTTGTCAGGCATTTCCAAGGGACTCCCCATTGGCAGTTGACATATCGACCGCGATCCTAACGTTATCCGAGAACGGTGAGCTTCAAAAGATTCACGACCATTGGCTCAAGCGAAAAACGTGCTCCCTACAGAACTTGGATTCCGACCAACTTCAACTCGAAAGCTTTTGGGGACTATTTCTCATCTTCGGCCTAGCTTGCGCTCTTGCTCTCTGTATCCACTTTTGCATGATGCTTCGGGAGTTTGGGAAGCACGACCCGTCACCGGATAAGGGGTCTCGATCGGTGCGATTGCAGAGGTTTTTATCGTTCGCGGATGAGAAAGAAGAGATATCAAAGAGAAAGTTAAAGAGAAAGAGGGATGGTAGAGAAGTTAACAGATCAAATAGGATTCAAGCAGAGGTTGATGATGACCAATTGTGAATAATTAGTCCCAAATAATGTCTCTAACTTGTGAAAGAAACTCCACGATTGTTGGGTTGGTTTTTCATTAAGTTCTGTAGCTTAATGAATTAATCTGCCTGTAAAGATTAATAGTTATATACTTATATATGTAGCCAAAGGTTCAGCTGAGAAGTGTAAAATATATGAGTATCATAGAAGTAATTCTAGCTCTTCATACGATCAAATATCGGATATGATTGGTTAAAATTTGGGGTTATGCAAAAAATAGAGAGATAATTTCGTAACTTTTTACAAATAAGAAGCAAACGGGTTCATATGTGATGGGATTGGACGGGTCAAGAAATAGGCCTTTTACCGGTCGAAATTTACGACTATGCCAAAAATAAAGGAGTGGTTTTGTAACCTTTTATAAATAGGAAGTAGACGGGTTTATATGTGAGTTTGTGTGATTTACATATGAGCTATCAATCATAAATAAAAGGTGGCGCTGAAGTCTGAAATATAAATCAATAAGATTGTTTATTTTCGTAATGTCTGAATTGATTTCAAATTGTTTTTGAAATTGATTAGATTTGATCTCGATTTAGATCGAGATTGATTGAACTGTCGTATGAACTTAGAGGCCGTGTTTCGAGAAAAAATTTGTGAGCTTGAGCGTCGATTATGAGACGTTTTAGAAGTTAGGTTACTATTTCTTGTTTCAAATATATTTAAGTGTTAACAGATTCAGACATTAAGAAAGAAAAAAAAAAGAAAGACAACATTGATTTATTGAATGGAAAAAGATTAAACGGATTAAGATTAGTGAGGTACTAAATTTTTTTTTAATTTTTAAATGAACAACCCGAGTAAAAAGATAATGCTTACCACGAGCCTTGGCTAAGCGGGCTCGAGTCCGCCGGGCTGAGCGGGCTGCGGTACGCAATCATGGAGCTCGGTGGGCTGGGAGCCTAACCGGGTTGGTCACACCGTTGTTTTTGTGTGTGTTGTGTGTGAGAGGGTTGAGGTACTAATTAGAGAGGGTTCCAAAGGATTAATGGGAGGGTTGGAAAAAAGCTGATGTGGAGCTAATGTAACAATCGAATTGGGAGGGTTGGAAAGATTGGGTTACTGATAGCTAATGGATAACAAACCCCAATTGACTAAAAATAACACATTTTTTGCAATTTGAACTCTTATTATAATTTGGTTTTGGACCTTTTAACTTTTTCTGTTTTGACTATTAATCATTCTGATGTTACTCTATTATTTTCTTTCCTTTTAATTTCATACTCTAGTCATATTAATTAATTTGTAATATATTGTTATTAATTAATAATGTAATAACTAATATACTTATATATATAGAAAAGTTCAAATGTGAACCACTTTTTGATTGTGAATGTGAGGACAGTCGAGAGCGCGACACGTGGCGGCTTTGAGTGTGATCCCCCCACCTTTAATTCAATGCCCAGTTGCCCACCCATGAATCGCGCCTAGCCATCCGCCGTGGAGTTGACGTGGCGCCTAGTCATCCGCTACGTGGTGCGCTCTCGGCTGTCCTTACGTTCACAACCAAAAAGTGGTTCACATTTGAACCCACCCCTATATATGTATGTATATATGTATATATATTATCTATTTATGTTAGATAAATAATTGTAAGGGTATAAAATATAAATATAAGATCATCTCATTTATGTATTTGTTGTATTTTTAATATTATGATTAAACCCAAAAGTATTTTAATATTGGACATGTTTTAAACATATAGGCAATGCAATTATAATAATATGTCACGTGGCACGATTTTAGCGGTTCTCACGTTTGCAATCAGATTTGATTTTTCATTTGAATTTTAGTCTATATATGTTAAAAAATTAAATAATAAAAAATATTAGAGGTTTGAGCTTAGTAAGTCGAGCCTAGCCTGAAAGTGTTGATGAGGCGAAGTGGAGCTTAATCTCGATTGAAAAATAAAATAAAAAAGTAAAAATTATATAAAGTGTATTTTAAGAAAATGAAGAATTAATTTATTAGTTTGACCGATGAGAGAGAGAGAATGAATTGTGAATTCAAATACACGGCTAAATCAAGAAGCATTCTCTCTCTCTCATTTCTTCTTTCTTTTTTCTCTCCTCCAGCCTCATTCGTGATCGCCATTTCAATTCTCTCTTCATTCACCCCACCTGGTTCGTAATCTCCATTTCAATTCTCTCTCTCTCTATTATATTCATATTAACAAATTCCCTCTGTAATAGAATGATCCAATGATTATGTCTCCTTTATATATATATATATATATAGAATGAACATTTATTCATAAATATGAATATGTTTTTGGTTGAAATGATGTTTGTTTGCAGGCAGGCAGGCAGGCAAATTTGAATAACATGGATGGGATGAGGTAGACAGAGGGTGTAAGTTTAGTTTTTAGTTTTTGTTGCTGTGAAAATTGATTGTTTTTATGGGCAATACTTGCCGTGGATCTTTTGCTGTAAGAATAAATCAGGGCTCCAATCGGCCTGAATACCACCACCACCAATCCAATTCCAAGCGAAATTCTTGCATTGCACCACCTAACAACTCCTCCTCACGCCACCCTCCCACCACCACCGCCAACCACCCAGCCCCCAAAAATCAAAATCAAAATCCCAAATCCTCCTCCTCCTCGCCTGCTTACAGAAGAGAGAGCACCATGAACCGCCATAATGCAAATCAGGCTTATTTTGTCCTTGGTCATAAAACAGCCAACATTCGCGATCTTTACACATTGGGTCAAAAACTAGGCCAGGGCCAATTCGGTACCACCTACCTATGCACCGAGAATTCCACCGCTACAAACTATGCTTGTAAGTCTATCTCCAAGAGGAAGCTCATTTCCAAAGAGGATGTGGAGGATGTTAGAAGGGAGATTCAGATAATGCACCATTTGGCAGGACATAACAATATTGTAACCATTAAAGGTGCATATGAAGATCCTTTGTATGTTCACATTGTCATGGAGCTGTGTAATGGTGGAGAGTTGTTTGATAGGATCATTCAGAGAGGCCAATATAGTGAGAGGAAGGCCGCTGAGTTGACAAAGATTATTGTCGGTGTTGTTGAGGCCTGCCATTCCCTTGGTGTTATGCATAGAGATTTGAAGCCAGAAAATTTCTTGTTGGTTAATAAAGACGATGATTTCTCACTCAAGGCCATTGATTTTGGACTCTCCATTTTCTTCAAACCAGGTGCTCAACTTCAACCTCATTACTTTCTTGCTTTTCAAGGATAATTTTCTTATTTCTAGGACTCTTCATCTCTCTATAAATCAAGTTTTATATGAATGACATGTAAAAAGACCATTTTGTGTGTTCTAACCTCTCCTTGTATATATATATATAGGGTCAGGTTCAATTCAAGGGTAAACCTCAAAAAAACATAAAACTTAGGAACACCCCTGTAGCCCTTCATTTAGACCGTATGCACTTGTTCATAGAACCGATTTGTAATATGCACGCATGCATAAAAACCAATAAAACAAAATAGTTTACTTCTATGCACAAGTGCACACGGTCTAGATGAAGGGCTACGAGGGTGTTCCTTAATTTTCCGTTTTTTAAGGTTTTCCATTGAACCTCCCTCTATCTATCTCTCTCTCTCTCTCTATATATATATATATAACCATTAATNTTTTCAGGACATGGCCAATATTGGCTTTCACTCTATGCTTAGGCCCAAAAGTCACAACTGTGAGATTGAAGCTATATGAGGATCATAATTTTGTCCACATAACATGATGTTCACAGTATGTGAGATTAAATTGTGGTGGGATCGTTGTTCAGGTCAAATTTTCACAGACGTGGTAGGAAGCCCATATTATGTTGCTCCAGAGGTGCTTTTAAAGCATTATGGCCCAGAAGCAGATGTGTGGACTGCAGGAGTCATACTTTATATACTTCTAAGTGGGGTACCCCCATTTTGGGCTGGTATGTGTCGATGCTCATATGAAATGTTACATTCCTTTGTTATGGATATACTTATGAGATTAATCTAGATTGTAAGAAAGGCATAACCATCTTGACAACTTTTATTGTAGAAACACAACAGGGGATATTTGATGCAGTTTTGAAGGCAAATATAGACTTTGATTCAGACCCGTGGCCCCTTATATCGGACAGTGCAAAGGATCTTATTAGGCAGATGCTCTGCTCTTTTCCTTCAAAGCGCTTAACTGCTCATCAAGTTCTCTGTATGTTCAATGACTAGTATGAATCATATTAAATGTTTCTATATTTGATTTTTAGGATGCATTCTGAATTCATAATACCGCCCATTTGTTTCTCACATATCATGGTTGAGTAGTTGACAAGAAATGGTAAATGTTGCTGCAAGAATGGAATCAAAATGGTTAACTGGGATGAAACAAACAAGAGTAGAATCATGATGGAAATTATAGTATTGAAGAATGCAAAATAAAGATGTGTGTGTGTGTGTGTGCTATGAATGGTAGAATGCAAGTGCAACAAAATACACACACATACATAAATGAATGCTTGTGTTATTAACATGCTTAATTCCTTTTAGAGAGTATTCTCTACCATTAAATATATTAAAAAAAAAAACAGTTCTTCCAATGTGTATCTAGCACCAGATTCACTCTTGTGTGCTTGTCTACACAAAGGTGTGCCACTTATTTACTATTTTATTCTCAAAATTCTAGATTCTTCCTTGGTAACATGGTTCTAAATGACTCGCCATGGTCTTGTTATGTCGTGTTATGGCGTCAAGGCTTGGGTTTGCCGCCACGTTAACCCCTGTTGCTCCACTCTAAGGCTTGGCTTGCATTGTAACGCGCTATGGCATGTTATGATGTGTTATTTTGTAAGGTGTGAGGTTATTTTTAACATGTAACTTCAGAGATAAATGATAATTATGTATGAGACCTAAGACTTAAATAAACATAAAAAGAAAACTTAAACTAAACCCTAAATAGGTAAGCTCATAAACAAGTGTCTCTCTCTCTCTCTCTCTATATATATATATATATATATATATAGGATCATGCAAGAAGTTAACCATTTTGCGAGAAGGCGAGACGTCTCACTATCATATATGATTACATGCCATTTGGGTATGTTTAATCATATATGATTAAGCATCTATATATTGTCAATGTAAAATGTGTTATATCATATATGATATCACACTTCTCGGCTTCTCGCAAAAATATTTAGTTTTTCGTTTGAACCTGCTATTATATGTGTGTATATATATATATATATATGTGTGTGTGTGTATG
>LUCG01245862.1:0-10118 GCA_001633085.1 Carthamus tinctorius
ATATATATATATATGCAATATCATCACCCCAAGATAAGCGCCCCCAAATATGAATCTTCATATATGATAACATATATGATGGATCCATTACGAATGTATCGTCCCAGAAGACTATCACTCTGGTTTCATTGATCGAGCAATGCGGTTATTTCGCGGACCTTTCTGTTCCTAGTTAAAGTGTAGGCCTTGCTTGAGCCTATCGGCGGATTCTATTGCCTGCCGGTTAGCGAAACTTTTCTGGATCTTCACTCATTATCCTTCTTCGAACCTTTTGATATGTATTGCCCCCTAACTATAGATCAGATCTAGCAGACGAGAAATGTGTAATTCATATATGAATCTTCATATCTCCACCATTTGTAAAATTTATGAAATTACCCCTCCGTGTCCTACAACACTTGCATGTAATTATTCGATACTTTGTGGTCAAAGCTGCCTTATTGACCACATGAGTGGTGGAGATCACTTCTCTACTTCGTATTTTTTAGCACTTCTCATTTGAACCTAATACACAAATATATATATATATATATATATATACATACATACATTTCAACATTAATTATTTAACTATAATTGAATATTACTTTAAAAGTAATTAAAAAATATTTGTCGAAAAAATATTGAAAAAGAGTAAGTTAAAATGAAATGTTGTTTTTAAATGAATAAAGTTTTTTTTGGAAGGGTGTTCGGGCCAAAGCCCGACTAATCCCCGGCAATTTTGGGGGCTAAACATTGCCCCACTTNCCCCCGAGCGATAAGGAATCCGCCATAGCACTGGAAGACTAAATGAATAAAGTTTGTTCATGTAAAATATTATTTAAGAGTTAATTACACATTAGGTCCCTAACATTTGTCGATTATTATTGATTTGGTCCCTAAACTTCATTGATTACAAAATTGGTCCTCCAAGTATGCAATTTGTTATGGATTTGGTCCCTCACACTAATGGTCGTCCATAAATCCGTTAAGTACTAAGCCAAATGACCATTATACCCTTTTTCTTCTATTTTAATAAGTTCAGATTAATTTTTTTTAGTTTAATCCAAGAACATCATCAATATGAACATCAACACTTAAAAAATTAATTGAATCTTCATCTTCTTTAACATTTCAACATAAGTCAAGAACCCTAAATCACAAATTCTAATATGAAACTAAATGCTTCGATTTTCTGGCAGAAATCGACCGAATGGGGAAGATCGGGTTGCTATAGAGGAGGGGAGGGGGAAGTCTCCAAAGGGAGAAGGGAGTCGTCGGCCGAATGGAAAGAGGAGTCGCCGGAGTATGGGTTTGACTTTGGTTTGTTTTGAAGATGGTGGTGGTAGCAGCATATTTAAATTAGGGTTTTTGATTATTGGGGGATGAGTTTGTGTTTACAATTTTGGTCCTTCATGCTTAAAAAATGATAAATAAATATAAAAAACTAAAAAGACTACTTTCCCCTCACACTTAACGGAGAAACTAGACATCGTTAGCATAAGGGACCAAATTCATAACAAATTGCATACTTGGAGGATCCTCTTTGTAATACATAAAGTTTAGGGACCAAATTCATAATATTCGACGAACGTTACGGACCAAATGTATAATTAACTCATTATTTAATTAGTATCTAAATATTTGCAAAAATTTCTCAAAAAAAAAAAAAAACATAATGATTAATAATATGTTTAAATCTATTTAAAATAGGTCCCTTTTGTATCTTTTTGAGAAGTCATTTTCTCCCTATTACAAAAGTCATAAGCACTTTCTAAACATTCCATCCAAACACTCAAAATTTTTAAAACTCCTTCCTCAAAATGAAATAAGTTATAAGCACTCTCAAACACCCCATAACAAGTGCAATTAAAACTTTTCAGTTTCCATATTTCGCACCGTGACCAAACCTCCTTTCTTCCTTTTAGACACTTTTCTTTTCCCCACCATTATTTTGGATCTTTTTTTTCTGTTATAAAATTCCACCATGGTTGCTCTACAATCCTTCATATTCTCTTCTTTCTGCCATTTTGTTCACCTTTTCAAGCTCCGATTTCAACCATTTTCACACTCTGCGTCAACATTTATGTAGATTGGAGGTATTCACGGTGTAGCAGTTGAGTATTGGAGAAGATAGGAGATGATGTATCCACAGCGTAAGAGAAGATCGGACTGGTCCATGTGTTGAACGGCTTGAGAAACTTGAAGAAATCATGGAATAGCTTAAAAGAGGCATGCTCAAATTCCTATTGAGAAGGAGCACATTGTGTATAAATCATTGGGATTTACCAATTCAATAGAGTTTGACCTAAATAAAACAAAAAGAGTATGTGGCTTGGTTCGTCTCCATATTTTAACGATTTCTATTCGGTGTTCAACAAAGTTAACAACCAGAGATGCAAACAAGCAAACAAAACAACATCAGAAATTCAAAACCAGAATCACGCAAACATTATATAGTAATAAATATGTTGTTGCTGTAAAAGTCACAAAGCCACATACTCTTTTTGTTTTATTAAGGTCAAACACTATTGAATTGATAAGGCCCAAGGATTTGTGCAGCATGTGCTCCTTCACAACAGGAATTTCAGCAAGCCTCTTTTTAAGCTCTTCCACTATTTCTTCAAGTTTCTCAAGCCGTTCAACACATGGACCAATTCGATCTTCTCTTACGCTATGAATACATCATCTCCTGTCTTCTCCAATATTCAATCGCCAACAATCTACATAAATGTTGACGAAGACTGTGAAAATGTTTGAAACCGGAGCTTGAAGAGGTGAAGGAAATGGCGGAAAGAAGAGAATATGCATGATTCTAGAGCAACAATGGTGGAATTTTAGAACAGAAAAAAATCAAAACCCTAGGTTTTAGCTAATGGTGGGGAAAAGAAAAGTGTCTAAAAGAAAGAAAGGAGGTTTGGTCAGGGTGCGGAATATTAAAACTGGAAAGTTTAAATTGCATCAAGTTAATTAAAATTGAAATTTTTTTATTTTCTAGTGCTTTAATGTTATCAAGGGGGCTAGCTCATTTGGATAGGTAACATCCTTGGGGGTGTGTGGTGAAAGACACGCTACAAGGGTTCGACTCCCACGGGTGAAGCTATCTTGAGATATCTAGACTCTGCATCTGGTCATTTGGGGGCGGGTTCGGGACTGATTCGGGTTGGTCCATAGGGCCCCTAAAAACCTACCGGTCGGGTTCAGCCATAGGTTGAGCCGGGTCGCAGCGGATTAGTGAGATTGCCCGTAAGGAGGCCCATACCTCTGGAATCTGTGTGTGCGTTAACTTGTCGTTCAAAAAAAGAAGGTTAGTTAAATGTTATATTGTTGTTTTTATTTTTCTACAAATCTTGTGCATGTAGGGAAAGTGTAATGACCCGAATCCCAAACAGGTAATAACCCGAATCTCAGTGATCTAACGCAGCGGAAATCATAATAATATCAAAATTTTGGCCATAAGCCTAGTACAATAAATCCAACGAGTCAATATTCAAGATAATGCTAGTGGAACAACCCTCCACGGCTGAGATAATCTAGAGTTCAAATAAGGAATTAACTAAATACTAGAGTAGACCGTCCATCTAACTGCGCACCTTCTCCTTATCCTTTCTTGATCCAGAGTCACACGTTTTTCCCGAAAATGTTTTAAAAAGGTCTGAAAGTGGGGGTTAGACCATAAGGTCTAATGAATTCCCTCAAAAACAGTTTATTTACAAAAATCGGCCTGCTGGCCTAGTTATAAATATTAGAACACCGGTGGTGCATTATGGACTTAGACAACTAAACGAGTCACACGAAATACTTTCATGCGCCAAGTGACCCTTCAGGGTCACCCAAAACAGATTCGGGCGTCAGGCCTATCGTCGTTTAGGGTTACACGCCGAAGACGTACCCCGGGCTACAATCACAACTCCCAAGGACGTCCACCGAACCTTGGTACCCTAAGTCCACCATGCGACACACCCAAATCATCAATTCAGAATAAGCATGCTTATAACTTAGAATCAGTTTTACCATAAACGATGCAGTTATCAACATACTATTTATCAAAAAGGTTTGGGAAGGGAACTTACCTGGTTTAGTCCAGACACTCAATCACTTCCCGCCTAACGAACCTGCACTGGATCTATAACAATAATAGTTCATACTTAGCAATTGGCTAATTCCCTAACTATGTTTTCCCCTAGGCAGACTTAGCACTGGAGTTCTGCTACCCGGTTAGCGGATGGGGTCAAGGGGGACCACCCTTACGGGGTCGAGGGGCAACACCCCTAGAGAAAATTTTCCTTTTATAGAAAGGAATCACTACAGACTCTTCCCCAGAAAATAACCCCTCGGAGTCGGGATTCTCCCCAATTCCGCATCGGGATTCAGTGGTCGGGGTTTAAAATCCCGTGTCAGTATCCTGGTGTCGGGATTTAACAATCTCGTGTCGGCATCCTTGTGTCGAGATTTAACAATTCCATGTCGGGAATCATCAAATCCCGGGTCGGGATTCATCGGGTCGGAATTCACCAAATCCTGGGTCGGGATTCCATCAAATCGTGGGTCGGGATTGCAGGGAGGTGGGATTCGCCAATCCCAAGTCGTGATTTCAATGGGATCGGGATTTACCAATCCCGAGTCGGGATTCAAGATGGGTATCGGGATTAGACAATCCCGAGTCGGGATTCCAGCTCTCCGACTCGGGAAAACTCGGAAGCTCAAACCCATCAACAACTTACCTTCTAAAATTGATTTTTCAGCTACAATCTATACTAATTCAGTGCTAAACCATAAATAAACACATCTAATGAGTGGGGGATCTTACCAAGATGTAGGTATTCCTCGAAGAATCAATCAAATTTGGTTTTCCTCCTCCTTTTCTTCCTCTCTCAGCCGATTCCCGACACACACACACACTCTCTGAATTTTAGCCAAAAATGGGGTTTTCCATAAATGGTAAAAAAAACCTTACCCTATTTATAGCTGGGCCCAAGCCCATGCTCCCTCTAATCCCTTCCTCCCAATTAACTAGTTTCGTAGAGTTGAACTTTTGCCACCAAACTTAAAGGAATTCAACAATTTAACCCCCAAGTTTACTAACTTAAATAAATAAATAATTAATAACTCCATAAATTTTCAATTATTACAGAAAGTTTAAGTGGCCTAACAAATAGGAGAGACGGGTATATGCAGCATGCTGGGACCATGCCATATGAGGGGTGCAGGCGAATGGGCCGTTGGCGTCCAGATTGATGGAAGAATGTGGGACAAAGAGGACATGTCTATCATTAGAGGACACCACCCTTCCTAGATCTCAAAGTTGTTTTGGTACCAGATGATAGATTGGGTTTTATCTTTATTTGTGGTTTGTGTATTACCTTTGTTTTATACATAATTAACACTTAAGAGTTTCAACAGGTGTGGACCACCCCATGTTGGCTTGATCGGTCTAGGTCCTCTAGGGCCAATCGGGAGACCGAGTGTGAGGGGATGTCGTCTAGTACTGCACAGCATCTAGACATGATGGTAAGTCTACATTTTTTGTGAAAGTATAACGAGATTTATTTATGTGTTACTAACAATTTGCCTTATTTTGTCTACTGTGTATAGAGAATTTGGGTCGTGAACCAACTTCATGTGTGGTGTATGAGCGACTTCACTGCTCTAAAAGGAATGACACTCCAGGTGCGATCGGCCTATAGATCCTCTAGTGTACCTTTACTCAAAAGCGGCTAGAGTAGCTGTAAAGTTTTCTAAAATCATTACTTTGTTTTATGCGTGCATAAATGTATATGTGTATGTGTATGTATGCATGTGTTATATGTATTCGTCGGTTAATGTTGTATATATGTGTGTTGGTTGTTAACCGTGAAATGACTTATGTATTCGTGGTTGTAGAAGCGCTATCAACACCTTAGGGATCAGACACAGTAGATCCAGGTGCTTGACGGCCCTCCAATTGATGAGGTATCTCTGTGGGGGAAGAGTGTCGAAGGACGAAGAAAGGGCTATATTTTTAGGTTTGGGAAGAATCAGGATCCCCATTATGCTATAACAGGAGAGTGTAGCAACGGCAGCAGCGGCGGGTCATCATCATCAGAGGTATATATGCTGATTATTTAATATCCTAACTGTTGTAACTAGGGGTGTTCATCGGTTGACATCCATTGGATGTTGGATCGGTTTGGTTCCATCATATTCTTATTGGGTATCCAGGATCATACCAATTAATATTAATTGGATCAGACCAGATTGGATCCATCTGACACATCCAATCGATGATTTGATCCGATCAATCCAATGTTTTAAATCCAATTTACGATAATTCATATAATTATCCATAATGTTTTAATTCCATAATTCATATATTAATTGTTTATATTTTATTAGATGGTAGTTGGATGGATGGGCATCGGATTACTGGATGGGTATTAGATGGTAATTGGATGGGTATTAGATGGTAACTGGATGCGTATTGGATGGATGGGCATTGAATGATAACTGGATGGGTACTGGATGGTGAATTGAATCGGTTCGGTCAGTTCCTATCGATTCTGGACTGCCATCTAAGAATCGAACCGATCCAATTGGATGTTGAATTTTTCCATCCAATCGGATCCAATTATAATTGGATATCAAATCATTGTCGGTCGGCTGTAATTGGATCTGTTGACTTTCTGCACACCCTTAGTTGTAACTTTTTATCGCCAACAATTAATGATTATTTGTCAAATATTGAATATGTTACAGGTATCTGAGCTGAGATTGAATATAACAAAGATAGAGGAGTGCCGCGAGGCGAAGTTGCGGGAGGAGCACTCTCTGGCAGAGTTGGAGGATGAACGAAAGCGCACGGCAAATCTTGAGGCGGGACCGGCGGGAAATGCTACCTAGTTCGCTGAGCAGATGTTATTGCCGCAGACCTTCTCTGCCTTTTGCAGCAATAAGGTACACTCTCCCTCCCCGAAATCTAGGTTAGAATCAAGGCTAAACTACGGTAGCTGAAATTAGTTAATTACAATGATATATATTCCTAAAATAGACAATGCATACTAACATACCCAAATCTAAGTTGATAAAGAAAGCAATGGAATGCATTACTGCAATGTATTATTGGTTTATATCTTGCTGTTTGCAGATGTTACCCGAAATCTATCTCTTGTTTGCCTTGTTTGTCCGATCTTTCGGTTTAAAACTTTCTGTTAATAGATGTTTACCGTGTCTTCTCAACTTAATTCTAAGTTAATCTAACATTAATTCCATTGACCATTAAAAAGGGTTTTGCCATCATGACTCGTTTACTGTTTTCATACTAACGAATTCATCTGTATATATCTACGTATAAATTAGAAAATGAAAAGAAAACAAGATCGATTTCTTGAGCGGGTTAACTTATATACATGAGTGGTAGATCTAACAAGCCTCAACTTTCCCACCATTTGATCAACAAATCTTTCCCTTGTATCCATGTAGTTTATATAAATCGATATCTAGCACAAGAAGTAGCTAAATCACCTTCAATTATATTATAGCAAACTAGCAATATTGGTGCCATTGTTGATCATCACCTAATTGGCATCAATAAGGAGCACCATCATTGTTGCAGAGGCAAGAGATCTTCTAGAGAAAAATTTCCGGATCTTCCTAAACCCGAACTTCCGGATCTAGCTGAAATTTTGAAGCCTGAATCTGCCATCTCTAAAAGTGCCAGAAGTATATGATTTGCCAATTCGTAGTGTTGTCTGGTTATACCTTTCAAGTCATATTTAATTCGGGGTTTTACTATCTTCTCGTCTATAAATCTATTTGGTGGAACTCTTTCCATTAATGAGAAATGCATAAGACAAAGTTATGTACTTATATATGAACTACTTTATATAGACTTGGATCATGTGAGAACAAAATTTTTTGTTAGAACATTTTTAAGCCTTTGGATGAGTTGAACTTTTTATTGATGGCGCCGAAAAATCATGAAATCAATAACCGAGAGATCAGAAAATATTAAGACAACCGTGTTTCACATTATAAGAATTTAGAACCAGACAATTCCCCACATTTGACAAGCATAAAAGTGTCCGAAGTATTATTCTAATGAACATAACAAGTAAACTCTGGGAAGATACTTACGAGAGTGGCCGGCTTGTTACTTATTTAAAGATTATGCAAAAATCTGTTTCTAAAATCTTTGATAAGTACATCGAGATAAACGGTCTCTTGGACATAACGTCTCTTCTACAATATATAGAACCACTTTAACAAAACTAGAAAGTACCAACCAGGATGACGAAAGTTATAGCAGCATTTTGCTTTTTGGTCTTGTTTGGTTTAAGCAATGCCGATATTCAGGCAGACAGGCTTTTCGACTTGCTAAAAGCAAAACAATCTAGAAACCCACCGGTTCATGACACATGGTCGGTCTCAGAAGATGCTATTGGTGAGTACTCTCCGGTTTATGTTGGACCTCAAGAGGGTTTGGCACAGCTTGACAAGATCACGACGTTGCCAGGCCAACCTGAAGGCGTTGATTTTGATCAGTATTCGGGATATGTCACTGTCAATCAAAGTGCAGGCCGGGCCCTTTTCTATTATTTTGTCGAGTCTCCCACAGATTCTTCAACCAAACCGTTGGTTTTGTGGCTAAATGGAGGTACTTTTAATTTGCTCGTCAATGTTTATTTATCATGTCGTAATGAAATAAAAGGAGTTGAATCAATAGGAAGTATATATATAATTCAACTGCACTTGGGATTATGTGTGACCAAATTGTTTCCATAAGACCCGTGAGACCAAATTTTTACACTTGAAACTTCACAACAATACACTGCGAAGGTTACCTTCACAGTGTTTTTGTTGTGAAGGTTTGGATTTTTTTTACCAGCACAGTGTTCTGCTGTGATGTTTCAAGTGTAAATGTGTTTTCATGGGTCTCACGAAAACAGTTTGATCTCACGTGAACCCAACCCATTCAACTGTGATCCAGTATATTTTATTATTTTATCAAATACATTAACTCGTTGTCGTATAACAGGGCCAGGATGCTCTTCCATGATCGGAGCCATGACAGAATTAGGGCCCTTTAGAATCAATAGTGATGGCAAAACTCTCTTCAGAAATAACTACGCATGGAACAACGGTTAGATGCTAAATCAAACATGTTACTCTCTAGCTAGTATATTTAGACATTGATCATAATTAAACACGAAAAACGTGATGTGCAGTTGCAAATATACTTTTTCTGGAGTCCCCGGCTGGAGTCGGCTTCTCATATTCAAATACAACTTCGGATTATGACAATGCTGGCGATAAGAACACTGCGGCTGATGCCTACGTTTTTATAGTCAACTGGCTTGAGAGATTCCCTCAATACAAAACTCGTGATTTTTACATTACTGGAGAAAGCTACGCCGGACATTATGTGCCTCAACTTGCTTATACCATCCTTCTTAACAACAAGAACACAAACCAGACCGCCATCAATATGAAAGGGATTGCTGTACGTTCACTACTTCGTTAATCGACACTTTCTAAACACGAAAAAGTAGTCCGTATCTGGGACCAGATTCATAGCTAGTTGTTTACTGTTATTCTATTAACACATGAAACCTAATCTTGGTGTAAAATCTGCAGATTGGGAATGCGTGGATCGATGATGAAACATGTGCGAAAGGTATGTTTGATCATTGGTGGACTCATGCTATAAATTCAGATGCAACTCATGATGCCGTCTTCAAATACTGCAACTTCGTGAACGATTCTTCAACCGGTGTTTGCGAACAAAGTATGACCAAAGCGTATGGGGAGATGGGAAATATCGATATATACAACCTCTATGCCCCGATTTGCTTGAACACAGATCTTAGAAATGCCTCTGGAAATGGTTCTGTAAGCCTTTTATAGAGAGAGAGGGGGTGGGGAAGTTCAAATGAAAACTCATTTTTCATTAACGTGAGCACAGCCGAGAGCACGTCAGGTGGCATATTCAGTTTAATACAAGATTATTCAGACCGAATATTATGAATTATTCAAGGTGAATAATACAATATTCAAACTGAATAATACTGAATGTTGTATTATTCAGTCTGAATATTGTATTATTCACTTTGACAAATCATGTCTAGCTCAGTTGGTCTTTCTAAGGACGGTAACATCCTGGT
>LUCG01245912.1:0-11901 GCA_001633085.1 Carthamus tinctorius
TATATATAGAGAGAGAGAGAGAGAGAAGATAGTTCGGGTGCGAACTCAAATTTCACTGCGAACGTGAGGACAGCCGAGATTCAGAATGTATAATATAGAATGTAAACCACAAGGCTTGTGGCGTAGCGGTAAGGCCTATCGATGTGGATGGTATCCCATTCACCCCAGGTTCGAATCCCTTCGTGCGCATCTTGTGGCCAGGCTTAGTGTCAGACGGCCGAATTTTCAATTCCAAATTGCCAAGGGTGTAGTCTAGGCGAAGCCTATATGAACCTTATCCAAAAAATTTAGAATGTTGTATTATTCATTCTGAATAACACTGAATACGGTGTTATTTACTCTGAATAATGCATGATTATTCAGAGTGAATATGCCACGTGGTGTGCTCTCAGCTGTCCTCGCATTCACGATGAAAAATGAGTTTTCATTTGAACCTGACCCTATATATATATATAGAGAGAGAGAGAGAGAGATGGGAGTTCAAATGAGAAGTGTTAAAAAAATACGAAGTAGAGAAGTGATCTCAATCATTGATACGGTTGAGATCATAGTTGACTAGTCACAGATTGCGATTGACCGGTCAAAGCCGGCATCTTTGACTAGTCAACTATGATTTCAACCGTTGACGGACGCGATTCACGGAGGGTGATTGGTCAAAGTCGCCTTTATTAACCAGATGAGTAGTGAAGATCACTTCTCTACTTCATATATTAACCAGATGAGTAGTGAAGATCACTTCTCTACTTCATATTTTTTTAGCACTTCTCATTTGAACTTAATACTATATATATATATATATACATACATACAATTACGTATACATGATTTTTTTTCAATCTAAGTATATAGTATTTCATGTATTGATTAACATATATTTATTTCACAGTGTGTTTGTTTTATATATATTGATTCGGTTCATAATGTGAATCTCTTTTACGTATATTTTTTGTTTTATACATATGCCAAAACAGTTTACATTATGAACCGAGAACATGTACAAGAATCAGTGGAACAAATATATGTTAATCTCCATATTAAATTATAGTCATAGATGGAAAATTGGTATATAATAGCACAAGATGCACTGTTTTTTAGAGATCTTACGATTTAGAGGATTCTTAAAAGAAGATTCCCTATATACACATACATTACATGTTTCATACGAGAACAGTAACTAAATAAAAAAAATTAGAAAACAGTTGAATCACATATGATTTTACACTGAAATCACGTATAAAATCATATGTAATTCATGAGACTTTGGACGCGACCTGAGAAGGTCACTGGCCATGTTACCCGCCTACCCTTTTGTTGACTATTATTTATTTATTTTTTTGAACGGTAAGCTAACACACACACGCACACACGTTCCCAGCGTATCATGGATCCAAGGGCACCCGACTAATCATGACCCAGCCCAATTAAGGGTACCACTATGTGGCAGACCCATGATCTGGACATTGCGACATGCTCACCACGGGGTTTGAACCCGGGTAGTCAGGGATACTATCTACTGACCCCTCCCCCAGGATGTTACCTTACCACCGGGCTAGACATGCTTTGATGACTATTAATTTATATATAAGTTTTTTTCCTTGAACGGCAAGCTAACACACACACACACACATGTTCCCGGGGTATCCGGGCTCCCACTTAAGGGTGCCACCCGACTAATTATCCTCGTCGACCATGGCCCAGCTCAATTAAGGGTACCACTATGTGGCAGACCCATGATCTGAATATTGCCACACACTTACCACGGGGTTCGAACCCAAATAATCAGTGATACTATCCACTGACCACCCCCGGAAAAAAATGTTACCTTACCCACTGGACTACAAACGCTTTGATATAAGTACCGATTTGGCATTTTCTTATTTAGTTATTGTTTTCTTTTGAATATGGGTCAAAATATATATAGATATAGAAGGTTGTATCTAACATGTTGAAAACCCTACAGGATGGGAAATGTCAGCAACAACACTTATCTTGAAATGGCTAAAAAGGATTACAACAGTTGTCTTGCTATGCATCAGGCTGAATGGAACACTATGCAACAGTAAGTTATTTTTTTTCTTAAATAATTTCACTGATTCACAAATTAAAAGTATCATTAACTAATTTTAACGATTTAAATGAACAAATTTATTAACTCTATATAATAATTAAACAGATGGTATGCGGACTTCAATATCGGACGGTTCGGCGTGAGCAACGTCACGAGCCTTTTGGTCGCATACTACGTGGCTGCAGCGAGCGCGTTCGAGCCCGAGAGGTCCAAAGAGCGAATCGCGTGGGCTAAAACGACCACATTGGTCGACGCCATCTCCTCCTTCTTTGATTCACAACAACTCTCGAAAGAGCATAGAAGGGATTTCGTCGACGAGTTCAGAAACGCACCGTCGTCTCTTCATCCTGCCAAGTGGGTCTCCGTCTCTGTATCTTTTAGGGTGCAAAAAAGCATTAATTAGTCACGGACTGTTTTTAAGCTTATAGGACACCTAAAGTAAATAAACGTTCATTGGATGTTCTATCGGACTTAAGCTCCTATCGAAAAATGTTACAATAATTTATAGGACACGCCTATGAGCGTCGTAACACGGTTTGTAGGACATTTGAAAATAAAGTGTTGTATTAACTAATTTTATAGGATGCTTCTAGAAAAATGTCATATATATATATATATATATATATACTAACAAATTTCNATGTTTATAGGACAATTTTCTCAAATAGCATCCTAAAAAATAGTTAATATGACGTTTTATTTGAAAAATGTTACTAAAAAACTTATTATTGCAACCAAAAGCATCCTATAAACTTTATGTGACGCTTTTGGAATATGACCTTTTTTGTTTGGTCATATAAAACACTATATTAGGACGCTTATTTATTTTAGGCATCCTATATTAAGTTTTTCTCGATTGCTAATTTTTTTTAATACAGATATGGAAAACCGTGGCATGGCTTGATGGTTGCACTACAAGGAACCCTACACGAGCTCGCGTTGGACGCACTCATGGCAAATAGTGGAGATATTCATCCACAACTTTACCATGCCGTAAGCTCGATATATCTCAGTTGATTTTCTTTTGCGACGCCCATTGCAGCAAAATTAGGTTTAGAGAGCACAATCAAATACTAAGCGTCCTAATAGATTGCTTTATAAGATATAATATATAGCACCAAATATTAAGGTGTCTTATCTAAAGGCGCATAATACGTTTATAAAACTTTTTTAGGCGTCATAACAAGTTTTTAAGAACACTTTTAAACAAAGTGTCACATTAGCTGTTTTATAAGACACTTTTGAGAAGGTGTCCTATAAATTGGTCTTTTTTTAGGAACTTGTTTTTGTAAAACATTTTTTCAAATAATTGTCTGATAATTATAAAAAGCTATCATGACGTTTTTTATATAAAATGTTTGTTACAACGCCCAAAAACACCTTATAAATTTATTATGTCACCTTTAGATAATACACTTTATTTTTTAGGGTCATGTAAAGTCAATTTTATTGTAATAGCCTGCTATATTGTTGCAAAAAAAAATTCACTAATGATCGTGTTGTTTAATTTCGTTGTGAATTAGTGGGAGATGTGGCTAACGAGGTGGCAAGAAGGAGCGGATGCGATAGAAGGACAAGCAGAATTGATAGTACAAACAATGAACATGATTGCTGGTCGATGGACGTCCAAGGAGCTCTTTGCCCATCCTCAATACCGACGGCTTTCAACCATCACCGATAGCCTTTGTCTTGAAATATCTCATTCCGATAACTTCAAGGTACACACCAATTAATTACATACTACTTTCGTTTTAAATCCAATCAAGATTCTTTCGATTCATCATTTATTCGACTCGCATAACAAATGTTTCTATATTCTTTATCAGGAGAATCTTAGCACATGCTTTAGCAGTGAAACAATGGAAGAGCTAGTAAAACTTGTACTCTGCAAGTCACCCGATGATCTTGATCAAAATCTAAAGCAGACGTTCCTAAGTGTTGCAAAAACCTTCTACTACAAGGCCTACTTCGATCAAGAGACAATAAACGTCCATATCTCCAAAGTATTGTTCGAAAATGTAATCTAGAAAAACCGAAAAATCCCATAAATATTATTAGATATAAAATATTCAAAAGTAATATCAATGAAAAAGGTATTTAAATTTATGATTTTTTAAAGATAAATCTATGTGACAAACAAAGTAAAGTTAGACCAAATCAAGTCTCTATTGCCAAAATTTGAGCAAGAAGTTATGGAATAAGTAACCCTTTACCATATTAGAATGTCTTGTAGTCAAAAATAGAAGTAACTTTTGGTTAGAAAGAAAAAAAAAAGAAATGGATGCATATAAGTTGATTAGACAAGTACTTAACATCCATCCATCAAAGTTAGTGGATGTATGCATGGGAGAGGCACAAATGCTATGACTTGGTGTCATTATGTTGGATGGGGGGCATGTGTCTTTTAAGAACACATGCATCAAAAGCTTCTTTTACTCAAAGTGGTAGATGATGAGATCAAATCAAATCCAACCCAACCAAACATTGTGATAGAAGTTGCATGTGTCCCCATGCCATACATGATCACATCATACATAACCTTTATGTTGCATGAATTTGTTTAAGCTCCCAAAGTTTAAATCTTTACTTTTCATGGGTTGGTTTTTATAACTAATTATACTTTTAATGTGTTTTAATGGGTGATAATTATACGGGTAAGGATCATTGCATTCCCCCTCTGACCTATGAAATGACATATTTTCAAATTTTTAGGTAGCTTTTGTCATAAATGAGTTGACTTTTTTATTATAAAATGATATGTTTTCAAACTTCTACGTAGCTTTTAACTGTTATTATAGGTATAGGGATGTGTCCTTAACAACACCCTAATTGTACTGATATTTCAAGATTTGTGTTGATTCTTGAATACGTGAAATGACTAAAAAGTTATGTATGAATTTGTTTAAGATCATGAGTTTAAATCTTTAATTTTAATAGGTTGGTTTTATCTTGAACGTTTAATTAATATGTTTCGGTGGATAATAACGGTATTGTTATTTCAATATCTAAATGATATTGTTCTATACTGTATAACCATTGTTATCATATGGGAAACAAAGTTTAATAAATTTCCTGATGACTTATATAAAAGTTATCTTGCATATGGTTCTTTCTAAATCATTATCATGGATTCTACGTGTGTTGTTATAGAAACTATAAGCAACCAACTACTTGTCTATGTGTTGTAATCATATACAGTTTTTATCTTATCAGGATAAATTTATGATGTGAGTCTTCCCATGAGGGATTGGACTTTGTTTATCATGGAGGCCCACGATCGTGGTAACAAAGGACATCGTACTTAAGCAACAATAATTTTTGCTACAGGTGTCCGTTTCAGGTCCACGACTTATTGATTTGAAGCCTGAAACGAGAAGCACGTTTGTTGGACATTCTTGTGATCTTTACCTCTTTCTGCATGTTCGTTGGGAGTTTGTGTCGGCCCATGATCTTTTTGCAGACCCATTTTTATTCTCTTCAAGGTTTCGAATTCTTATGAATCAAAATTTGAAGCCTAAGGCTCGATATTCGTAGAATGTGGTTAACCTTGTTCGATTTTATTCTTCGTTTTATTTACAAAAGTGTGTACCAACTAATGGTTTTTAATTAATAAATCAAGTTTTATCTAGCAAATTAATTGATGTCTTTGGGGTCTTTCCAACTTTGAAGATAGAAGCTTTTTGCTTGTGTGTTGAGTATATATAAAGATCTTCTTTTATCCTTTAAAATGGAGAGTCTTGTGTCCAACTATTTGCCACGACATCCGTACATTGTGATGTGATTAGGTGGAATGGTTTGGTGAATATGTGTTTAAAGTTATTCCATTGTTTATGTATTCTTGGACCACAAATTAATTGAGTAATTGGGGTTTAATTAGTAGAGATAACTTTAGCATTATTGGGGTTTAGTAGAGATAACCTTAGCATTTGGGTAAAAAAAAAGGTTGACTACCGGTAACTAGGGAATGTTTGTGGAGCAATTTGGTGTGTTTTGAGGGATAAATTGCAAAGCGCACCATATATGCAGCTTCAGCATTTTCTCAAACTGTAAATTGTAAACCGAAAACCACACCATGGTTTATGCCGTTTGTCGCATTTATGTTTTATGCCTATAATTCAATGATTATAAGTTTAAAAAACCATTATAACATCAATAATAACATGACTTTAGTCCAAAAATATTAAAAGTTTCAATAAATTTGATTACCAAATACATTGCATAATAAAAAAATAGTCTTGTAAATATTATAAAATAACCTTCAATCTAAATTGAACGTGGGATTGTGATCATTATTGCATAAATTAACAATTATTCAAATATTTTTATAGCGATTGGATTAACGAGTTTTTTTGTATTTAACACTGGGTATCATTGGGAAATGGAAATCTATTAGTAAACTTTTAGTTAGATAGCTATCGGGAAAATGCTTGTTTATATATCATGTAACATGCAAAATATAGCCAAATAGTTATTCAAAATCGAAATATACATAAATGTTCAAATCACCAAATACTAAGTAAGAGGGGCGAGGGGCTAGAGGGGGAGCGGGAAATCTGGAAAACGTCAT
This sequence comes from Carthamus tinctorius, assembly GCA_001633085.1. Classification (NCBI taxonomy): domain Eukaryota; kingdom Viridiplantae; phylum Streptophyta; class Magnoliopsida; order Asterales; family Asteraceae; genus Carthamus; species Carthamus tinctorius. Next base: position 6,636 of record LUCG01245912.1, read on the forward strand.
GATTATGAAAGCTTTGATCATCACATCTGTATTTTTATTTGTTTACATTTTCATAACTTACTCCCCCTAACAATTCTACTCGCATAGTCGCATAGCTTGTTCCCTTACTGACATAGATGCTTTATGTACTAACAAGTTAAAGGGTATGTCAGAACTTATGTTATTTGATGAACACATAAAATGTGATCAAATTCATATACCATTATCTACTACGAAAATTGGTGGCGTACAAATGTAAAGATTGAATTATCATGAAATGCACTTAAGTGCACGAACGTTGAAGAAATTTAAATTATAAATCGACTCAAGGAACATGTCATATAAAGATTTGTAGATACATTTTATTTGGATGTGTGCCACGAAGAACGAATTATGAAGAATTATTTCGGGTCAAAAGGGCGACAAGCTTTAAATTTATGATATCAAAGATGGAAATAAGTGGTTAGGTTCTATATGTGTAGTATATTTTACAAAAATAAGGGTAGCCTTTTTTTTATAAAGTTAGGTTTTATAAGATGCAAATATTCTTATAAAAAGTTAAGAATATATTCAAACAAATGTGTTTAGGGAGTAAAAGATGTTTTTGAAATGTATATTTTGTTTTGTTCTATTTTTTGAGTAAGACTTTTGCCAAATGGAAGGAAACAAAAAATATTGGAAGTATGAAAAAATTTTAAGAGGAAAAGTTTTTGACATGTAGCTTTTAGAGGATTGATTATTTCGAATAGTCTATGTTAAAGGCTATGTTTGGCAACCTAGCTGATAAGCTAGTTGATGAGTGATAAGCGAGCTGATGAATAAGATGTTTTTGGCAAAAACTAGTTGATAAGGTAGCTTATGATTGTAAAATGACAAAAAAAAACACATGTTTAAAAATTGGTAGTGTAAAAAAGTAACAAGGGTATATTTGGAATAAAAAAAATAAAAAGTCTCATAGTCACTGGATACTATTCTCCTTCGCTTATGGTCCATCAAAACATGTACTAGCTTATAAGCTGACTTATAAGCTAGCTTATTTTTACCAAACACTAATGCCTAAATGGGTGTTTTTTTTTATAAGGTTCACCTGGGTTTGCCCAGGCTACATCCTTGGTAATTTTTAGTTTTTTACTGAGAGCTAAAGCATGCTCCCCTAGGATTAATACTCAGTGGCCCCTGGTTGCTCACCCTCGAATTCGAACTTGGGTGGATTTTTCCCCAACACCAAGCCTTAACCAGTAGGCTGCCCCATTGGGGTTTGCCTAAATGGGTGTTGTTATCCAACTTCTAAAAAACTCTTTCCAATTGAAAACTTTGGTTATATACATCATTTGAGAAATTTCTTAAATACTTTGTGTTTAAACATAAATCACATGTTTAATTCATTAATACTGGTTATTATTGTAAGTGATTTATTTTGAGTGTGAGTATGGATGCATTTTACTTTTTGCAAAAACGATAGTGTGCATTTGAGCAGTGTACAAATTGTTTGCATTCTACATTTCTACTATTAGATAACATCATTTAGTGGATGAGTGTGTCTTACGATGGGCTCAAAAAAAGTAGAATAGCAAAACTGATGATCTACTGTATATTGACGTGTTTGTTAATTTCTTACTTTTACATGTTCACATTAATGTTTGCGTATGAAAAAGAATGCACAAATCGATATTTTTTCTCTTCTACCGTAGCGTAGATACACAACCCAAGCCATTTTTCTTTTCTATTTGTTATTCGCCAACAAGGAATGCATGTTTTTATTTATGTATAACGTATGTGTTATTCTTTATTTAGTCTATGTTTTTAATCTTTGTAATCCACTACATTTGTGGAAAGCTCCCCTTGTATATGAACTATGCAAAATCTCCATCTTTTGACCCATGAGCAGTACAGCCGATTCACAAGATCTCAACACGTAGGGACAAAAACTGAACCTACCTAAAAATAATATGTTAGACCCTGATCGATTTACCTTTAGGAACATGATAGTTTATTATCTTAAACCCCACCCCCTTCCCTCTCTCTCTCTCTCTCTCACACACACACACACATATATATATATATACATACATATATATTATTGATAAAAATGGGTTATAAATCAGTAATAGTCATATTATTCTCTGTGTTCGAATGTCTCCCCTCTTTATGTATGACTATTATGCTTTCGTCAAGATGCAAGTATATGTCTCTTTCTCAACTTGCAACTCACTTTTAAGCTTTATTCCTTTTGAAAACAATACAAGTGTTTGAATGTGTATGTGCAATCAATTATTACACTTATTTTAGAAATTAAGTTATATGATATATTTAACGTAAAGTTGGGTAAACGGTTACAAGTCCATAAATTTTTGGAAAAAAATACTTAAGGATCAATTTATGCCTAGCTAACCATATGAAAGATGTTTTATTTTATGTCCCGTTTCTTGTATGTATATGTGTGTGTATAATTGTTAATAACGCGGTCAAAACATTTTATATCTCTTCTTAAGTTAAATTATATTTTAATTAGAAATTGATAAACTAAACGACTTTGAGAATATTGTTATTTTATACTACAGTCATATATTTCTGAAGAAATACAACAATACAAATAAAAATAAAAAATCACCCTTACGTGTGAAAAACTTCAATGAATTTATGTGAAAATTATTCAGTTTTGATTACATATTATTGCTATATATCAGGTCAGATTAATGGTTTAAGTAAAAAAGATTAGCTTCAAGGAAAACATTCCAAACATTTCCAATAATTTAAAAGTGATTAAAAGTATATTCAAGTTACTATTATTTTCTTAGTGACAAATTACACACACATCCAACTAACGAACTCCTAAATCTATATCACTATATGTGATGGGACTCGAACCCACAACCACAAAGTAGGAGGACACCTTATAAACATCTGAGTACAAACCCTTTGACATATTCAAGTTATTAATTGTATAAATTGTTTATTAAACAAATCATTTCTTTGGTTAATTAGTGTTCATGTAATCATATTAAATATAAAGGTTTATTCTATCTATACCTCTTGTAACTTTTCATACCCCTCCCTCATATTTATTATTTTCTAAATTTTTAATTTAAAATTACATTTCACACCCTTAGATTTCTAGTTATTTACTTTATACGTTTTAGTTTTCTATATTTAATTTTACATTTTCATCATATTAACACATATAATCATATATTAACTAAAACTAGATTATACATGTGCGCAATGCATCGCAAAGTTTCTCGAAATCTGAAGTTGGAACTTGAAAGAATAATTTTGAAGTAAAAACAGAATAGAAGAACAATGGAATAGAGAAAATGAAAGCGTCATTCTCATTAATCATAAACCATTTAAATATGGATGAGATACAAATAGATAGCTACGATATATATTAAATTTAATTTATCTCTATCATTATATCATTTAAACAACGTACATTTATCCTATAACAAAATTTATTTAATTAGTTGTGATTTTTTCTTTAATTAGTTATATAAAACACAACTTGCACAAAAATATTTTTGAAAAAGAAACTTACTTTTAAAACATAATATGGTATTGAAAATATGGACTATATTTTAGTGTTTTCTTTTTATAAAAATGAAAGAAATACGTTTTAAAAACATGAGATACAATAGATTTAAACTACAGATATTATATAAGTCTTTTTTCATACATATACCATTATTAAAACTGAAAATATTATATTTATCCGACTTAATCCACAGATATTATATATGTCTTTTTTAATATATCAAAATATCATATTTATCCAAATAATATTTTTTATTAATTTTTAATCATTTTAAATCATATTTAATAATTAAAAATAATTAAATGATTATTATACCCCTTTTAAGTATATACAAAATAAAAGAGAAATTAAAATTAAAAAAATTAAAAACTAAATTCATACTATTGTCATACACCATCCATCTCCTTCAAAATCTCGATCATTAGGTTTTCTCATGAAAGGGCGTGATAATTCTAGGGTATGAAAAGCTTATAGTGATAAGAGAGCCAGTGTTGAGTACTCTTTAACCACGTAAAAAGCCTTCAATACCACCTATGGCAATAGTCATAACTGTATCCTCCTCCAATGATGGGTCACTTCCAACACTAACCTAGTGGAATTATCCAAAACTTCCAAGGTCGTAAAAATCGGCAGCAATACCTCACTGAACCTCACATCGACAACAACATCACTCACCTAGCACACATGTCTGATCGCTCCGGCTCCGATGAACTTAATCAGTGATCTTTCCAGTTTCAGATCCTTTAGCAGAAACAACAGGTGTTGGCTGAGATGGAGTTGCGCCTTTAGCAGAAACAACAGGTGTTGGCTGAGATGAAGCTGTAGGAACATATGTGGCATAGTTACAACATGATTAAGAAAGTAACCGGTAGGAAAAGGGTGAGAATGAGATGGTGTGTGAGCGATTCTAGCAGAGTAAGTAAATGGAGATCTGGAAGGAGATTGGTGGAGGGGGGGAGCGAAGCAGGGAGGCTAGTAACCTCCGTGGAGCCATGACGGATGAGTTGCATAGAGAATGAGACTACGGTTTGGCGAATTTTAGGGTTTTTTAATTTTATTTTTATTTCTCCTTTATATACTTAAAAAGAGTATAATAGTCAGTTAACTATTTTTCATTATTAGATATGATTAAAAATTGATAAAAAAATATTATTTGGGTAAATATGATATTTTGATAGGTTAAGAATGACATATATTATATTTGTAGATTAGGTCGGGTAAAATGATATTTTCAGTTTTAGTAGGAAAATATATGAAATTAACCTCTTTTTCTAAAGTAAATCTATCCAACACCTTATTCATGTATCTTTCTGATATGTTTAACTATTTATAGGGTCATATATGATTAGAAATCTTAAGATTATATATTTGATGTTCAATTCTTGTATCAAAATAAAAGCTTTATTCTCCAATCTATTATAATATATGATTTGTCACTTTTTGTTGTCATTTTATTCTTTTATGCATAGGATCTTTCAATTTCACACCTTTATGAATTTAATAATTATAAGTTTTATTCCTTTCATGATGTATAAGTTATGTATTATATTGCAAAATAAACTTTTTTTTTCATTCAAAAGCAAGTTCTATAAATCTAAATATAAATTTTCATATGTTTTGGTTATAACTATTTGTATATGTATTTAAAATAAACGTTTTTGAATATTAACTTGTGGTCAAGATGCTATATTACTTTTTAGGGTTAATTACATGAGTGTGTATCCAACTTGTCACGTTTTTTCATTGTATGTACCC
>LUCG01245930.1:0-15003 GCA_001633085.1 Carthamus tinctorius
TTTCTGAAAATGTTTTCTAGGAAAATGAAAACAGTTTTCCACAACTAAACACACCCTTAGCTTTTCAAAAAACTTACCCCAAAGCCTAGCTCAAGCCAAGGTCACTTGCCTGATTGCCAACATGACTCGAACCTAGTATGGCTTAGGCTCAGGCTAGGTAGTTATATGAGCCAATACTACTTGCTTCTCAAGCTAACAAACCATAATGAGCCAAGTATGTATGAGCTAATATGAGCCTATACGCACCACTTGATGTAACCTATATCATTTAACTAATTGCAACTTCAACAAAGATTTTTAATTGCATTTCTATTTTAAGGGTCTAATTTTGATTTTGTAAGAGCCTACACCCAAACACAGATCGGTTTCATACAAGTGTTTACAATCCCATAGGAAACAAGCCCGTATGAGCCAAACAAAGGCTGATGCTTGTAGGTTTGCAAAGCATGTACCGAGAAAAAGTCCATCAAGAGTAGATCGACAAGCCCTTTTGGAATGATGGTCTCTCAAGGGATGCGTGCGTTTGGTACTCGCACAAGATTGGACATGATTAAATGGTCGAGAGCAATGCATACGGGTTGAAGAATTATGGAAGGTTTTAGGGTTTTAATTTGACATGGGTAGTTTAGTAATGGGTTTACTTCCCCAAAATTTATCCAAGTTGTCACCTTTAATGTACCAAAATTTCAAAACCTACCGTTTAGTGTATCATGATTCATGACCTACTATGAAAGGTTACCAACCGGTTACCATCTTCTCCGGCGACTTTTCCGGCGATCATCATCTTCTCCGGCGACTTTTCCGGCGACCATCATCTTCTCCGGCGACTTTTCCGGCGACCATCATCTTCTCCGGCGACTTTTCCGGCGACCNCTCATCTTCTCCGGCAACTTTTCCGGCGACCATCATCTTCTCCGGCGGCTTTTCTGGCGACCACCATCTTCTCCGGGGACTTTTCCGACGACCACCATCTTCTCCGGCGACTTTTCCGACTGCGACCACCATTTTCTCCGGCAACTTTCCGGTGACCACCATCTTCTGCGGAGCTGTACGAGTTCCAGTTCACGATGTCGATGATTCCGCCGGTGACGATAATATTGCTGAACGTAGCGGTGGGGGTATTTCGGACAATGTACAACCCGTTTTCGGAGTGGAGTAAGCTGGTGGGTGGGGTGTTCTTTAGTTTTTTGGTTTTATCCCATTTGTATCCGTTTGCGAAAGGGTTGATGAAGGTCGCCGGAGAAGATGGTGGGTGGCGGAGATGGAGGTCACCGGAGAAGATCGTGGGCGTCGGATGTCTTACCGGTGACCATTGGTGGTAAAAGTCTCGCTGGAGAAGATGGGTTCTTGCCGGAAAAAGTCTCGCCGGAGAAGATGACCGGATGGCCGGAGTGACCGGCTACCTCTTCANAAGTACAGTACACACAATAGCAAAAGGTGACAACTTGGATACATTTTGGGGAACTAAACCTTTAGTAATTTATCAATCGCGTCTTATCTCCCTGATTTTTGTTCCACCTACTTTAGTGTGATAGAAAAAATGCAACTTTGTCCAACTCGGTTCTTTGTCCAACTCGGTTCTTTGTCCTATCCTAGTCTAACGTCGCGCCAAATGTGGTATAGCAAGTCTTTTTACGCTGTTGTGCAATTTTTTTCTTGCATACCAAACGCGCCCTAATGGCCGAAAATAGCCCCCCTTCCTTTTAAGGGTCGATAAATAGGCAGGTTTCCTCTTAAAAGGGCACGCGTAGTTAATTTTCAACCAACAAAACAAAGTAGTCCATATTCACCAATTATTGTTTCAAATGTGATTCTAAATCCAAAGGTTTACAAGATAGAGAAATCCTTAAAGAAAGATGTCGCATTTACGTAAACAGTAAATATAACACCTTTGTTTTATCTTTTGTCCCTCTCACTAGACATGTTTGTTTGCACACACTCATGTACAATTTCTCTCATGTTTTCTTTTAAATTTTGTTCTATAACCCAGGGGTTTCCATAGGAACAACCTCTCTACCTCTGGAGGCAAGGTCAGCATACATCCTACCCCCAAACTCTACCTTTGTATAGGGTATACTGGGTTCGTTTAGTTTTTTAAGACCATATGTGTTTTTATTTAGACTAAAACCAATATATCCCCTTCCGTAAGAAATAAAAGACCATTCTGAACAATAAAGAATGCACACAAAAACCGCAATTTACCTCCATGATGTCTTCGGGCAACAAGAAGATACAACATCCAAGCTTTCGTGCAACACTTATGATGTAAGTTGCATTCAACTTCTTCTCCTCATCTATCACCACAACCAACGATAAGCATATTCAATATCATGAAGACATTGATAAAGACCCCAAATTTGACTAAACCATCACAAGATCTTGCTCAACTTCAAAACAAAAATGCTTTGAACCTAAAAAATTTAGATACCGTTTGAAAATGTTGGTCTGTTTAAGGTTTTAGCACATTGGCCAATGAATGTGACTATTACATTCACTAGGTGATATTTACAAAAATAGATCAAGGGAATTCAAGGAAAAAGCGTTATCTAAAAGCTCCTGGTTAGCTGAAGGGCAAATTGCATGAAAATGCAACGTACTTCCAAATACCTCAGATGTGATATTTCAAACATTTAGACCCAAGTCTATAACTCAAAACAAGAATCAGACCAAAGTAGGTTGCATTTTCATGCAATCTCAAACGTAAATTATAGTACCTAAATGTTTAAGATGTCACATATGAGGTATCACAATTAAGGTTTTGAAAGTACGTTACACGAAATTGGAATTAGACTAACCATAGTACACTGCACATTCATGCAATTTTCCCTTAGCTAAACGACTAACATGTTGAACCGAAACCACTAGGGTTGTGGCATAGTGGTTGAGGCCCTAGGGGATGTGGTAGAATATCCCATCTGCCAAGGGTCCAATTCGAGATGTATTTGCAACAATTGTGGCCACTGAGTTTATCAAGGTTGATTTCTTACAATCACAATTTACTGGGATTAGTCTGGACATAGCCTCCTGGGATACCCTTCCAAAAAAAAAAGAACATATTGAACCGAGGCAAACAACCATACCAGTTTGACCCCTTGTTACAAGGTTCCAATTGACGACCCTGGGCTCCACTGCAGTGAGAAGCTCAAGGAAGAATATCCCGCTTGAAAGGTTTTTATCCTGCGTACGCATTAACAAAAACAACACAAAAAGTGATAAATTAACACGATAAATAAACCGTTGACCAGATTGTCCTTTTCTTCATATCCGACCTTAAAACTATCCATTTCAGAGTTTTTGCCCGTGGTTTTCACTTTTCTATTCGCCCACTTCAGAATATAACCATCGGTTATCTCCTGGGAGCGAGACCGCAAGTGCTTCAAAAGTTGAAGCATATTATACCTCATCAACTGCCATAGGAAAGCTGAAACACAAGAAAATACGCTCAGAAACCATCTTTTGCACAATGAAACAAGTCCAAGATCATTAGATTTTTACCACTTACCAAGTATGAGCTTTTTGTTCCCTTGTACGATATCATTTCCTGCTACATTCACGAGGGAGAATCTTAACATCTTCCCTATCCTAATCACTTGATTACAATTTTCAACTTTTCTAAATGGCATCTTGATAGGAGGTTTAGTTGTGTGTCTCCAATTAACGGATCCTGGAGCAATCTTATCTAGAACTTCCAAAAGAATCCAGCTGCATGAACAAAATATAATCAAATGTTTCTGAATTTCAATCTACAACGAAAATGGGGCACGGTTTGAGTTTCAAGTCGAACTTATTGATAGTAACGTGGCGTTTGTTTTTTAAGAGGTGTTGAAGTCTGATTTCACTTCTGATTTTAAGAGGCGGTGCTGAAGTCTGAAATCTGAAGTCTGAACCAATAAGACTTTTTGTTTTTGTAAACCGGAAAACGTCTTAATAGGTATAATTGTCTACTTTATCTCTCAAATATTCAACTTAAATACGTTAATTGAAGTGAGCATCGATGATCGAAGGACGGAACAAAAAAAAAAGAAACAAAAGAAGATGCTGGCAGATTTGCGAGGCTGTTGAGTTTTAACCGTATCTCACACACCGGAGGCCCGATTTAAGCGATTCAAGATGTTTTGGAAAGCCAACACACAGATCTACAATCTTCGTGTTTCACGTTTTTGCAAAATCGGGGTGCATCTGGGCTAAAACCAACGTTGAACTTGAAAGAATGGTGTTGGATGGAAATAAGAGGTAACTAAGTGACTAGGTTATCACTTAGGTGCCATTTGTTTTTTCAGAGGTCTTTATTTCACTTCTGATTAATAGGACGTGGTGCTGAAGTCTGAAGTCTGAATGAATGAGCGAGATTGTTTGTTTTTGTAACGTCTGGATTGATTTCAAGTTGTCTTCTAAATCGACTGGATTTAATCTCAAATTTGGTCGAGATTGATTTCGAGGTCGTATGAACTTGGAGGTTGCGTCTTGATAAAAAGGGGATGATATGTGAACGTGAGCGGCAACTACAAGGCTTTTAAGAAGCTAGGTTACCACTTCTTATTTTAGATGCATTTAAGAGTTAAGAGAGTCTGAAATCTGGAGGGAAAAAAACAAACAATCTGAATGTAAAAGGTCTGAGCGATTAAGACTTAAGAGGGTATTAAGAGTTTTTCTTTTTAAAAACAAAAAACCCTTTAATTTATCAGAGGACATTAAGGGTTAAGAGACTCTAAAAAGAAAAAAAACAAACAGCCAGAATTTCTGACCGAATCTGACAAAAGTGGCAAATAAGATCTGACAACCAAAAAACAAACAAGGCCTAGAAGCTTTAAGAGTCCTACATCGGCTACATTTGGACCAATTCTCCTCGATATATATTGAAACCTCCCCTCTATCCTCAAGGGTTCTCTTGGATAGTAATCTAATGAGGTTCCATATATTCTCACATGGTATTGGAGGAAAGGTCTACCACTCTAGCAACTCGACAATCTGGGGCAATTTGTACTTATCTAGCCCCGTTACCCGTATGTAGAAAATGGAACCCTAACCGTTGGTTTGTCCTTCCTTGATATTTCATTGTTTGTAACCAACTTCCATATACTTTTAGGTTCTTTCTAATTTATAGAATATTTCTCAACTTAAATAACAATTCCCATAATCAAGTGTCACTAGATTGAAATCCCAAATTTAAAGAGTTGCACCATATTAAAAGTTTAAAAGCCGAATATGTTAAAAGACAATATCATCCATACCTATATATTTAAATGAAGATATAATAAATCATACTCGGGCTTAAATAATGGCCTTATCATAACTTCAGTTACTGGCTTAGTTCTTGTAATAACTATGTATACTATTTTATTTGTAATCTTTAAAGTAAAAACAAATAACAACCAAACCAAACCGACCATGTGAATCCCATTTTTAGAAGTAGGTATGGGGTAAGATGTACACAGACTTGACCTCTGTCCCGAAGATTAGAGCAGTTGTTTCAGTGAAGACCCATGGCTTGTGCAAGATCGTGAGGAAACACATAGCAGGAACAAAGACATACAAAAGGCAAAAAAACAAGTGTGTGTGTGTGTGTGTGTGTAAAACGTACCCATTTCTGAGATCCTCGAATACATTGTTAACGTACGAAGAAATTCCAAGACTGTTAATCCAGAGTCTGAAACATCTCTCTTCCCTGGACACTTGTTCATCATCTTTCATCATTTCCGCATAAGAGACCTTATTGCTATCATTAGATAGACCATTCCTAAGGTGGAGAAAAAACGTCAAATACAATGCAAGTTCTTCGGGTTTTAACAAATAGAACAACTATAAAAGTAAGAAAAGAAAGGATGACCCTAGTGCCCAAAGGTTCTTCGGCTTTCCTCTTTGCCTAACCATGGGACATTTTATCCAAACCTCGATAATCCCATGGGGCCTGAAGATAACAATGAGGAAAAAGTAGCAACCTATGAGGAGGAGCCCCAAGGCCTAGCCTTTAGTTGCCATGATTTAGGAGGCAAGTCTTTGTACTCTCAATATATTCCATCCACTACGTTGTTAATTCCGGTGCAATAGCGGATATAGGACATATTCAAAATTGGGGTGGCCAAATTGAGGCGAAAATTGCAGTAGCGCAAATATCGGCGCTATTTAACGATATTGCACCAATATTTTTAAGAAAAAAGCGGTCTGCAATACCGCCAAATAGTGGTTTGTCTTTTTTTTTGTTATTTTCAGGGCTTTTTTCACATGGAATTTTATTATATTTTCATTTGGGCCTATTTTATTATAACCAATAACATCTAATTAGAATTTATTAGAAACTTAGGTTTTCAATTACTTTCTTGAAATTAGTGCATATAATATGTTTTTGCATGCATACATATATATGTGTATAGAGGCTCAATCAAATGCACACCGTGCAATTGTTACACATTTTAAGAACCAATCTCAACCATCCATCTAGTCTTAATGGATATATGAATTCATAAATACATTGATAGTTTCCTATTATAAGTGNNCCTTAAGTTGTGTAACAATTACACGGTGTGCATTTGATTGAGCCTCTATGTGTATATTATATATAATTCTAAGAAATATTATATGAACCGCTATTTTTGGACTGTCGTACCACCGCTATTTCAAATATCAGTCCTAGCCGCCATTTTGAATTTTGACCGCAATAACAGCTTGGCATCCACCTTTACAAATGGGCAATTTCTGTGACTCAAACCCACGTTATTCTAGTCACTAACCTCTTCCCCTAATAGCAAACTATTGAAATAGCAAGATGGACACATCTCAGATCAAGGAAAGCAATTATTTACGATTGAAAATCCTAATAGATGAAACAGTAAGTTACGATTTTCGTCCCTATGGTTTGTTTAAAATTGCAATTTTGTATCCCTGTTGTTTAGAAACTACGATTTTCGTCCCTATAATTTGTAATTTATTATGACTTTCGTCCTTATAATTTAAATTCAATGTTGTTTCAGTCCTTGTGGCTTAAAACTCTTTATTATTTTAGTGGACGAAAATAGAAATAAATTGTAAATCATAAAGACAAAAATGGCAATTTCTAAACCACAAGAATGAAAATAGAAATTTATAGCAAAACACAGGGACTAAAATCGTAATTTACTCTATATGAAAATAAACAGTCATCCCCAACCTGTGGTGGAATAGTTGTGCAACAAATGCGAGATTTAAGTTATTTGATCCGTCAACTATATCCTTTGCAGTCAAGTATCTTTTTGCTTTCATTCTCTCAGCATGCTCAAGTACCAATCTGGCCCGTTCGATAGGATCACTTGTATCCAACGTGGCTGGGTTGCAGTGTTCTGGTGCAAGAACATTAAGCAGGTAAGCATAAGCTTCTCCATCCTACAAATATAGTAAATGACGCTGTTAGAGAAAGACCTCAAGATTGAATTCTACAAGTGTAGCGCATTTTTTGTGAAAATGTAAAGAACAAGAAAAAACTAGAGTCAAACACGCTCATTAGCAGACATCTACAAGGACTTCTCACATTGTCAAATATCATATCATATCTATCTAAGTCCCTGTTTGTTTAGTAGCTTAATGAGCTTAATGGGACTCACAGACGGTCAACTATACATGACTGTTTGAGAGTGGCTTAAAGATATAGAGAGTGGCTAATTCAATAGCTTTTAGACGAGAGCTTTATGCAGGAAGCCAAGTTTGCCCCTCCCAGTTAAAACACACCCTCCTTTCATCTATGAAAAAGCTCACCAGAAGAAAACCCTTCTCAATTTATACAAACAGATTAATCCACACAGATAGCTTTATCCATACAAGACTTGATGGAAAATCAACCAAACAGCCTCTAATATATAATAACCAAGGCACAAGATCAAAAATTTGTATCTAGTTTTCATGATATTATGCATGGACCAGATAAATCATGGCAAATTACTTATAGGAAAACTTAATTTAAAACGAGTGGTAGAAAGCAACTTGCAACTTTAAGGAACAAGGAGTTCCAATGTTCCATCCTACCCCTCCACGGCCCTACTTTCGAGTTGATATATGGGATTCATTTGTTTTTAACCATTCACAAGTTCAACCCCAAGTCAAGCTCTAGCTACTATGTCTCGTCCATAAACTTATATTTATATGGCCTCAGGAAATTAAGATGTGACATTGAGTCCAATTCATTGTAGCAAGTAGGAAGACTACCACGAAAAGAAGATGTCCATTTTTACCAGATCAACTTTGCAAACATATGCTCACTACATACAAACTTGTTATCACTCTTTAATTGGATTTTTGCATGAACAATTACAATGTTATCCTATCAGGGAACCTTGGAAACTATTTACCAATATGAGACCTTGTTAAACTGTACAAATATGTCAAAATTTCAAACAAAAGGTGGCATTTACCTTCACATCCGCTGAGAAATTTGTGACAGTTTTTGTGTAGCCTGCTTTCTTAAGATGAAAATTCATCCACTTTAACAATACTTTCTCAGGTGATAATGCCATAAGCTCCTCAATATCCTATAAAAAACAGTGTACAATCATTCACATGCAAGCACATGGATTGTATTTGTAGAAACCACACCCTGAATATTAGCATCATCAAAAAAGAAGAAGGGTTAAGAATTACCTCATCGTCCTCCACCAATTCAAGAAGCTGAGGTGTCTTTCTGAGGTTGAGATCTGCCAGGAGTTGGATCTACGCATACCCATCACAGGCACAAGTTATGAACAATATAGAGAAGGTACAAGAACATGAGGTACTTTGTTCCCAACTTAGACTGGACGTCCCTATTCAGTTTTAGAGCCTACATTCAACTTTTAACAAATCGAGAATCTTCACAGAATCAACAACTCTACTCTTTGAGGTAGAGGTCACGTCAACATAAATCTTACCCCTTCTAGACTCCACCTCCGGGTGGGATATAACGGGCTCGTTTAGTTTTGTTTGGTTTGGTTTGGTTTATGGCTAGATCAAAGACTCACATTAGTTCGGACGGATGTGCGGAAATTCCTTATCCATCTGCAACAAGGATTTACATATTTGAATCATAGTCATGGTAAAAAAAACATCTGCAGGAGAAGTTCTCCATATTCTTGATGGCTAAAGCCATCATTTCTTCTTTGGTGTTCACCACTATGTTTTGTTTTCTCCATGTAGAGAACAGCCACCTTCATGTGGATGTAGCCCTATTGAGTGAACCATGCAAAACTTTCTGTTTTGTGCGTGTGTTTTTGTTTGGGTTTTGCTTCACTAAACCCAACCCAACCAAACAAAACAGACTCGGTAAATTCCACCCAAAAGTAGGGTAGGGGTGAGATGTATCATGTAAGCAACATGACCTCTACCCCAAAGAGTAGTGCAGTTGTTTCAGTGAAGACCCTCAGCATGCATGTGTTTTGCTTGATCATCTGCATAATTCTGCTTCTATGGCTAATAACTTGAGCTATAATGTGACAACGCATGATTCCTACATTGCGTTCCTCATGACTTGTTAAATAATCATCAGTAAACAAGAATCCCTTTTTATATAATAGGACACAATGGACAAAGACCAACCTTGATGATTTGAGAAATTAAGCCAAGTACCAAATGATGCTGCAAAATTGAGGAAGTAAAAGTGAGACTATATAAACTAAAACCATCAACTAATATGGTAACTAGAAAACCCGCCAGATAACTTACTTTTCCTTCAGCCAGATCCTGGCAGCCAACATTGACTACCGTGCAACCTATAGCCTTAGCAGAGTTGAGGCAAAGTGTATGATTTTCGTTTCTTTCCCAAAGGTTGAGTTCTCGTTTGGTGTTAATAGCCCGCTCGTCTATCGTATTGGGCACAGCGACATTGATAAGTTTACTGCATTAGACCATAATGATATGTCAAAATCACCACAATCAGTCAGCTCCTAATGTCATGAAGATGTAGAGTAAAACAGCAGACCCTGCTTAAGTACCATAGTAGAACTCCAGCTTTAACAAGATCAAACAAAGCATTGGTGGATGGATCAATAGGAAGAAACTGCTTCATAAATGGATCATCTCTAAGATAGCTATTGATATGAGCCACGTAAATTTCTTTCTCAGAATCATGCACAGTGTGAACTGTTGATAGAAAAGAAGCTGCGCTCTTTGAATTACCCAATTTCTTGGCAGCTTGTGTTTGTAAATTCACGTAAGCCTGTTCATTTAGTACAATCAGTTAAAAGTTAATCCAGAATTTGATACAAGCAAAAAAAGATGCACGCAAGTTGTTCGTTGAATGATCGATCAATAAAGCAAACTACAATGTGTTTGCTTATACCATTTCCCTTCATCCTCCGTCCTTCATTTTGGGTTTGGTACACTGGACTGGACTGGAAGGCCAAAACAGACAAGAACAAGGATCAATGTTCCATGTTTGGCATAACTTTTGTGTGGAACAAGCTGGATCAGACATATGTTTTATCAATATAACCTTAAAATAAAACCTAATTCTCTTCTAAAACATCAAATACGCCTTCTTCTTTATATTTTATTCATTTTTAAAATTTTATTTTTTGTATTTTAATGCTTTTTAAACTTTCACTTTATTAAATATTAATGATGGAAAAACTTTCACAATTTATATATTTTGATTAATTTATGTAACTTATTAAATGTTAATAATAAATATATATATATAGAAAAAGTATTAAACAAAAATCAAAAACTACTTAAAACTTTCTATTTTAGTGTTGCTTTAATCGTCTTGACAAAAACTTTCTAATGTTACATTTTGCTATAAAAATATTTATCATATTATAAGTAAATTATTTACATAATTAATCAAAATATATAAACAACTCATTAGGGTAGATTGGTCGTTTTTTCTGTTATGTCATGTCCAGTCCTATCTTACCAAACGTTGAATGGTTGTTCCGTCCTGTTCTATCCTGTCTAGATACCAAACACACTGATATCGTCATCATTTTTACTATCAATTAAATGGGATCCATAATCAGTTAATCACATCGTCATCATCCATGCATCATGTGAATGTAACCCACAAAATGAAAACCTTAAATGGCCTAAACAAATAGAAACTTAAATGAATATGGAAAAACAGTGGAACACCCAGTATTTACCCTAAGGAAGCTTTCGAAATCGAGTCTGTTTTCCTCATCACCAGGCTCACACAATATGTCCCTAATTTCCTCCTCCTTGAAGATCACATTGAAGGGCTTCAACTTCACAAGCAAGGGTGGCAAGTCACCAGCAGTAACTCGACCATTTTGATTCTTTAATTGTACATACTACACACCAAGCAAACACACCCAAAAAGATAAACATGAATTATTTGCTCAACATATGATCAAACAAGTGGAGGGCAAAACCATATGATCAACACGTACGATGAGGAAGGTAGATTAATTTACCTTTGATTTGAGGCTACGAAGTTGAGCTTGTGAGAACTGGCTCTGAAGCCATTGATCAGAAACACGAAGTTCCGCAGATCTAGACATCTGCTTCTTCCCAAAGTTCACAAAATTTTGCAAACCCAGGAAAGAATTAAATCAAAATTACCCTCTCAACTTCCTTCCCCCCAACAAAAACGCCACCGATTCAAAAAACACAATCAAATCTACACGACTCACGATCTAAAAACCAAACGCATCAACCAGCATTCTAGATCAACGCAAGTCATCTTCTTCCACGAACGTACAACGTATTTATCGAGATACAGATTTACGAATGACGCCCACGTTATGGCGGCAGATAAATCATTCAAGAATCAGATATTTTTTCATCGAACACAAAAGGATTAATCGACGTTAATTGAGACATTTCATCGAACACATTACCTGCAGAATCTCAGATATTTTGGATTGATTGATTGATTGATTGATTGATTGATTGATTTTCAACAAGGTGTGTGGGAAAACGTGGTTAGATTAGGAAGGAGGATGCATGTTTGGTTTTGAGGGGAGATCAATTCAAGGGTAAGAGAGGGAGGGCAATTGCATTAGGGCAAAAACGAAATGGCCATGAACAACGAACGAGAGGCATGGAGGAAAAACTAACTGTTTTTCATCTTCGTTCGAAAATTGTTTGTCGTGGTCCTTACGCGCGAAAGCAGGGGGAGGTTGGTACACGCGTGAAACGACGTCGGACCAAATTTGCACGTGCGATCCACGTCAACAAGTAGTTCCCATCATTTCTCTTTTTAAAATGTATTCGACTTTACCCTTGTTCTTATTGTGTGTATCTAACTTTAAAATGTGTTGTTGTATACGTATTTTTAAAATTTTGTTATTACATATATTGTCATTTTATAAAATATGCTATTGTTTGTACTATTTCAACAGGTAAATAGGTACGATATTATATACGATAGTAGATTTTGAAAGTACAGTACATGCAACAGCACATTTTGAAGTTGGATACATACAATAAGAATAAGGGTAAAGTTTGATACATTTTCGTGAAGATGGTCCAATTAACTAGACATTACACCCTGCTCGATCCAGCGTAAAGTTTCTCGAATCTAAATTTAAGAGCTCGAAAATATAATTTTGTTTTATCTTCAGTTTCATTCTGCATCACATGACGTTAAGACCGAAGCTCATTCTTAGATGCAAGAAAGAAATCAATGATCATGTTGGTGGAGTCGGTAAGAATGTTAGTGATGCATAACATGAGAAAACTTGCAACGGAGTTGGGGCATAGACGCATAGTGTATGCCCTTCGATCATGAAAAAAAAATCAAGCTTCTTTATAGGAATCTAAGGTAACATGTGTTACATATTTAACGTAATATATGCTTACATTTTTTTAACTTTATGATGCTTTCATATTTAGTTTAAATGTGTCTTGTAGAACATGGACAATTATTCCAAGTGGTAGGCACGTTTTTAAGCCATAAAGATGAATGATGCTTACTCCATTGATCTTAAGAACGAAACATGTGCCTGCAGACTATGGCAGTTGTCTGGAATTCCATATGCTCATGCATTAGCTGTCATGGAAAACCTATGTGAAACCGGATCAATTTATCAATTATTGGTTTAGAAAGAAAAAGTTACAAATTGCCTACCAAATTTCCATACAAGCGGTACTTGGAAGCAAACAATGGGAGCCAACACCACGTATCAAACCATTACCTCCTAAGGGTAGAAGGATGTCTGGTAGACCAGGTGTCAGAATAAAGAAACACCCATCAGAAAATGATAGCAATCCATCAAAGAGAAATAAGAAGAGTATTGGTGGTGAAGGAAGAGAAATGACATGTCAAACTGTCATGAAAAGGGGCACAATAAAACTCTTGTAGAAAACAAAAAACAGATCCACCATCACAAAACTAGTTAAACCAAGAGGTAGACCTAGGATCAATGTTCATCTTTCGGCAAGTGTTACGCCTAGAAAGGGTGAAGGTGGTCGAGGTAAAGGAGGTGGTAGGACAAGTTTTGTTGGTGTTTCTTATATTGATGGAGAAGCAATGATACATATAAGTAATTTAATGCTTAAGTATTTCATATATATAAATATTTACATGATTAAATCAAAATTGGCAGGGTATTGATGATGTAGTAAGACTAGCATGCCTACCAGGGGTAGTACCCCATTGGTAATCAAGGTAATGAAGTGGGTGTTTATGATAGAAATCAAGTGGGTGTTCATGATGGTGATCAAACGGGGATTCATGGATGAGGAGATAGTTGAGATTTAAGTGATGACAGGTCCAAATGACAGTGATCATATGGGTTAATTACACATTTTGGTATATACTTTGGTTGTTTATGAACATAATACCTTTTTGGGCACATATTTTGGTTTAGAGCGACACCTTTTTGGGCACATATTTTGGTTGTCGCCATCACCCAGTAGTGAGAATGTTTTTTAGTTTATATTTTGGTTGTTGGACCAAAATGTTTTTTAGTAAGTGGTGGGATGATCTTTCTTGTGTGGATATATCAATGAAATCCATTATTGTTGCTGGATTTTTTTTAATGTTGCAAGAATCAAGTGAGTTTATTGTTAGAAATAGTGGATGTTTTTCTTTTTTTTTACATGTTAACGGAAAGGTCTTATTTTTACTGGAAATCTCTTGTTTTTAATGTTATAGGAAATCTCATAATTGTACTTTTAATGTATGTTTTATGAGATAAGTTTATGGACTAAGTAATTTTTAAAAGTTTGGTAACATGTTGTAGCAGGTCAAGTGGCTAAAACAATTAATTCTAACAAGTTTATGAATTAAAATATTCATTAAAAAATTTAAGGGTTAAACCATTTTTAAACATAAAGTTTAGGAATTGAATCATATTTTATCCGGATTTAATTTGAATTACTACATCAAAACCAGGAAAAAAAATCTCATATTAATTTAAGGGATTAACTTGTGGTGCTATTGATACAGATTAACTTGTGATGCTATTGATACGTGGATATCCTTTTCTATCAATTACATTAATTTAATAAAAAACTAAATAATTATAAACTCTGTTCATTTTTAATTTAATTTGATTGATATCAACAATGAAAATATAATAAAAACATTCTCTAAATCAAATCATAAACTATATTTAGCTTATAACATGATCTTAATATACTCATATATAAGGAAAAAGATATAAAAAAAACTTACTAGAAGTCTAGAATTGAAGTATAGGGAAGCAAGCCACAATAGTGTCGGGCGACAAACAAAACAATCGTTTAACGACGGTAAACAATAAGTATTGAGTTTACGTGTTGATAATGTGTAAAAGGAAAAATGAAATAGAACAACGTAAATAGAGAGAATGAATATGTAATTCTCATTATTAGTTGATTATTAAAATCAATGTTTTCAGCATATCTTAAAACATTATTACAAACAAACCTTTTAAAATCCCATAAAATACCAGCTACCTTTGTTTATTTTTTATTTTTTTGATAAGGTTCATCTGGGCTTTGACCAGACTACATTCTTGGTAATTTTTACCGAGAGCTAAAGCATGTTCCCCTGGAATTAATACTCAGTAGCCCCTGGTTGCTCACCCCCGGATTTGAACTTGGGTTGGTTGTTACACC
>LUCG01246038.1:0-12063 GCA_001633085.1 Carthamus tinctorius
TTAAGAAAACGTGAGGAGCAATCTCAGCCACTCATCCGGTCAATAAAGACGGTTTTGACCGTGATCTCATGTATGTATGTTTGTATACTGAAACTACAATACGAATACAAGTTTCCTTTGATAGAGTTGGTTAGTTCCGTTCTTTTCAAATGTGAGATTTCGTGTTCAAATTTTTTTAGGGTTATTTTCCTAATTTTTAGCTACTAATATAAGATTTATTATGTTTCTAAAATTTATG
Source organism: Carthamus tinctorius (assembly GCA_001633085.1). Taxonomy (NCBI): domain Eukaryota; kingdom Viridiplantae; phylum Streptophyta; class Magnoliopsida; order Asterales; family Asteraceae; genus Carthamus; species Carthamus tinctorius. Next base: position 239 of record LUCG01246038.1, read on the forward strand.
CAGTGACCAACCATTAGAGCAATATTAGTTTTGTAAATAACATCTCTAATTTGTTTCCTATAGTGTCAAATGGTGTCATCAATTGAAAAAAAAATCCTGGGTCCTCCCTTGGTTCGAATAACTATTTCAAAGTAGGGTGCGAGCTTAAGCTCGAATATTTTTTGAGTTATCGAACTCGAGTTTCATGCTTGTTTATGGGCTTGAACTTTGTAAACGATTATTTTATTTGTTAGCTTGAGCTCGATAAGTTTTATATTCATATTGTGTGATTTACGAATGTGGGGGAATGTTTGGCTTGAAAAAGTGTATGCTCGAATAACTTGGCTTGACTCAAAAATTTTAATTGAGTTCTCGAACGAGTCGAGTTGGATACCAGTTAAGAGACTTGGCTCGTTAAAAGCTCAGATTGCTTACACACATACCTATCGGCCCAACTGGGTCTTGTGCGCTTAACTGGTTTTTGTAGGTGGAACTTTTGTGTGTGTAAATACACACGTTAAACCTTATGAGGGTGCTTTGGGATGTTAAAAAGACAATGGACATTTACCATAATACCAAAAAAAGTTCCTCGAAGTTGATGAAAAACTTAGAAAGTCACTCGAAAAAGGTAGAATTTACCTGAAAACACATAGGACGATTTTACGGACCTTTGATCAACCTTAAATGTTAATCTATCGCAAAAATCCTTGATCCACCGCTATCTATAACGAACTGAATATAAATGTTTTTCTGGTTTAGTTCAGTTATCTGGTTTTACTGGCTTTAATAATTACTCGCTCCTGTTTGAAACTTTGGTTTGAGATTTTACGTTTCAAAACTTGAGATTTGATGGTGTGGGTCTTTGAAATTAATTTTGTTAAAGATATCGGATATCATAATTATAAAGAGAAAATATATCTTCTTAGAAAAGATACTCAATCATGTTAGAATCTTTATTAAAAGGATAATTGTTACAAGTCAAAAATACTATATATTGGTTAAAAACATTATATTTAGTTTTTATTTTTATTTTTCGGGTAACCGTAGCATCTGGACCGGTTTAAGTGATTAATCTTTCAGACAACCACGACTGTATAGACATATAGTCTTAGATTCAAATACAAGTAAAAGTGAGATTATCATTACATATTTATGAGTCTTACTCAGTACGTCACAACCCAAATGATTAAAAACAAATAAATAATTTTAAAACCCCTTTTCAAATTATTATATTTCTTCCTAGATAAAAACATTTTTTTTCCTTTTCTTCATTTCATAATATCAAAAACATTTTTCATTGTCTTCACAAAATATAACCTAACATCCTCACAATATAAGGCTATTTACACCACTTATCATGTTTTTCACTAAAACCTTTTTTCTCACGTGATCCCAAGTACACTCGTACTCGTACTCGTACTCATATTCGTACCTGATACAATGCGAATAAATAATTGAATGTAGCTTTGTGTGGACCATGTCACCATATAGGTATGGTAACTCATTGGTCTTTAGGTGCACATCACCTATGACCTAACCCATGGCTTAGTCTCAACCAACAACCATATTGATGATCCATGTACCTTCATGTTGAAAATAATCACCTCAAATTGGTCAACTAGTGTGATTTTAAATCATGTCTTTACTCTTTATTTGAATCTCATTTTCTTAAACACACACTCATAGCAACGGTAAAATTCCACTTCTGTTAAGAAAGGGAGCTAAAGATGCCTTTAAGGGACTTAATATTCACCTATCAGACGTATTTTATAATANCACTAGGGTGATTTTAAATCATGTCTTTACTCTTTATTTGAATCTCATTTTCTTAAACACACATACACTCATAGCAACGGTAAAATTCCACTTTTGTTGAGAAAGGGAGCTAAAGATGCCTTTAAGGGACTTAATATTCACCTATCAGACGTATTTTATAATAGTGAGTCCAAGTATGAACAAAATAGACAATATCTAATATGGTTGGCGGGAATCAGACTAGTGTGCTCACAATAACATTGGCACCCAAGGGGGTGGATTCTAAGATCCCACATCGGTTAGGAGGGGAATTAAGGTTGCCATAAAAGGGACCGAGTGGGTGTTTGGGATTGCTTATTTAAAGTGTTTGTTAAGTTATTCTCGGGTTCAAACCGGTTCGGGCCGGAGAATTCCTAGAAAACCCAAACCGGGCCTAGCTTTCAGGCTGTAAACCGGGCTGGATCGGGCCGGGCTAAAAACCGGTTTGGCACTGGTTCGGGTTTGGGTTGACCTAGTTCGGTTCGGTTTCGTTTGGCCATCACTGGTATCGGTAATAAGGAGTTTTTAGTGTTTGGATGTAAAAAATATATTATAGCTATTTGATAGTAATAAAGAATTTTTAATAAGTTACCCCCTTCTAACTTATTAACTTATTCATGTGTGGTATCCCCATAAGATACTCCATTCTAACTTATCTGTTTATCTGCCAAACACTAGTCCAAACACTTTTTATAAAATTCAGATTCGATACCACATGAGTTAATAAACACTACTACAAAAAAAAGGGGGTTGTTTAAAATAAGAAATCCCAAACATCCCTCGAATACCTTCTATACCAGGTGGGTTCTAAAACCTGAGTTTAAGTGTGGACAAATCGGACAATATCTGATACAGTTAGACAAACGCATATTGCTATTTGGACATATCTTGTCTGACTTTATATAGGATTAAAAACTCTATTTTGCATCTTTCAAACATTACTTTTTCAATGATTGGTTAACAATCAAATAGTTTAAATGATGCTTTCAATAATAACAAAACAACAAAAAGTAATTAATAAGACATACGATTGATTAGAGAGTAAGTTAGAATAATTAATTTAACAATTATTGGTCTAGTGGCTATAGAAAAAACCAAATCCCCCAATTATTAGGTCATTTTGTGAGTGAATAAAATTAATAAAAAAAATTATATTATCATAAATATATGCAGGTTAATTAATTTATATAGAAATAAGCATGTTAATCGAGTCGAGGGGGTACTTAATTGTATTGGAAATAAGCTTGAAGTTATAATAATCAGTATTATAGAATTTGACAAATCCAGTTTTAGCAAACAACTAGATATTTCTTGTAACAAAACTAATATTCGATGACAAGAGTATATATACTTGTCCAACTATTCATAAGATGGGTTTTGGTGTAATGTTTAATTAGTCTTGTGACCTACTAGATACATAAAGTACTGATATTTGATGATAAACATTAAAGTTTTATTTAATTGATTTATACATTTTATATCATAACAGACCACTTGATTATGTTTTCTTACTCTCTTTTTTTTTTTTGATAAGGTTCACCTGGTCTTTGCCAGACTACATCATTGGTAATTTTTAGTGAGAGCTAAAGCATGCCCCCCTGGGATTAATACTCAGTAGCCCCTGGTTGCTCATTCTCGGATTCGAACTTGGGTTGGTAAATATGTGTACCATGTACAACTACTAAGTACAAATTTCACAGAACAAACTTGTACAAAATACAGATTTGTCGTTATTAAACATAAAACAATGTACAATCATTAAAAATCCAGATACTTAACGTTATTAAATATAAAACAATTTACAATCATTAATACAAACCTATAGTAAAAGAAATTAAATACATAGGGTAGGGCCTTGTAAAGATTGACTCTTATGAACTCTTTGGATCCTTTATACTTGGTAGCACATGCATTGGCCTTCCATGCCTACACAAACAAACAAAACTATTTGCTTCTTTTTATCTTTACTTTCTCCTTACAATTCATGTCTTATTTCAAATCATACGTATCTTAATGTTCTTGCATTCAAATTAATTTCGATAAAGATTTTCCGTGTCTCCCAAGAGGATACTTGTCAAATGTCGATTGCTCGTGTTGAATTTGTCGGGTTTGCCACAAAACTCCTCCAAACACCCTTTGTGTCGATATACCAGTATTAGATTACTGTGTTTTTTTTAAAAGGAAAAATCTTGAAAGTGTTTAAAGAAAGTTGTGTATGTACAACTTTGAATGATAGAAATCGTCTTTATTTATATAATCATGTATGCACGATTGGATGGATTTAAGATACATGTCGACTACTGCTGTCGAACTTGTCGGGTTTCTCCTAGAACTCAGACAAACTCGTTTTACAATGATATTCCAACATTGTTGTTATAAGGTTGTTTTAGAGAGGCAATCTGAAAATATTTCAAAGAAAGTTGTATTTGTGCAAATTTGTCTAATGGTGGTTGTCTTTATTTATATAATCATGAATGCACGATGGGGTGATTTAAAGATGCTTCTTTTTGTTGTTTCTTTTATTTACGAAGAGATATGATACATGTCCCTCGATTCCTTTCTATCTTAATCCGTGATATGATATCTACTTATCTAGATAGCTTTTCTGTTTCTATATAGTTTGTCTCAAATTTTATTTCGCGACCATCACCAGTTTTATGTTTAATAACAGAATAGTTGGCATGACAGTCTATTGATATCACACATAATAAAATTCACATCTTTACATGTCTTATAATCTTAAATTTTTGCAAATATTTCAAGCTCCATTTTTAAAACCCAGATAGTAAATTTCTCCTACATGACTCGATCTCAAATTACATTTCTACCCTTATCACGAGATGTACAATAAAAAGGGTCTGATATGCAAAGATTCCAATCGAACATCTTTTGGCATGATGCCTCTCACATTACCATGTATTCCAAGGGTTTTACAACACACTTTTCTTGTCTTTTACATAAATATAGGATACATATTCTCACCCGTTAACTATCTTTCAATATTTTATAAAATAAATATGTTCCATTAAAAATGGTAGAAAATAGGCATCTAAAGATAACCATATTTTTTTCTTTTTCTATCAATTTTTTTTATGAAATGTAACTAGATTAGCAATCCAAAAAGAAAGAGAAAAGAACGAAAGAATCTCATCTGGTAGGAAAATGTATTTCCAAGAAAGGCCAAAAAGATTATTCTTATTTGAAAGACCACTAAATAAATATGTATCATATTCTCTAAAACAAATAAAATAGAAATTTTAAGCAATTTTTTTGTTTTAACAGATTTTTTCAAAACCTTTTCCAAACAAAAAAAAATTATAAGATATACCGTAAAACTAACTCCTATAAAATATTACCATAGAAATAACTTTCTACTACGTTCCACAATTAATTTTTTTTAAAAATAAATATTTACAAAAGATAAATAATATTTTATTAATTATACGAAATATTTTAATCATATAATTGTTATTACAAACTACAAAACAAAAGACATCTTAAGAGTTCTAGCGCCACCATGGCTCTGCGGGCTCGGCGGGCTGCGCTACTGCTCCATGCAGGTTTGGCGTAGGCTTGGGGAATCGGTTTGTAGAAACCGATTGAACCGCAGCTCATGCTCTCTCTCTCTATTACTCCTTTCTCTCCTCTCTCTCTCTTTCTTTTTTTATGTAAAATATATATGTATTGGGTATTCGGTTTGGTGGGCTATGGTACTTGACAGAGTGGGCTCGATGGACATATTATGGGTTAGCAGGTAAAGCTGGAATGGTAGAGTGAGCTTGTAGGCTTAATGGGTTGCGCTAAAGATAGCCTTAGGATTCATTTCCTTTTAGAGATTTTGAGTTTTAATTATCGTTTTAGAGAAACTTTAGAGAATATATTACAAACAAAATCTTATATAAAATTGCACTAATTTGAGACACATAATCAGATGAAATCAGTTAGGTATTATTCTTGGATTAATGCAAGAAGTATGCAATTTTAGTACTCAGAAGATTTGAAGAATTGAATTTCAAAAATGGAAAGAAAAAATTAAGTGAAAGAAGTTGCAAAAATAACAAATATAAGATGAAACTTGGTCTCTACTAATTAAGATGATTTTTGGAACAATTACTGTCTGAATCTAAAATTAATCATCTAGGTTTTTTACTTTTTTTCCCAAATACTTTTTTTCAGCATCAAGGAATCGAAGCTTACATTGTTCATTCATGGCGGATTTCATGGCGGATTTTCGTTGAATCAATCAATCAATCAATCATTCGTTCATTCATTCATCAGCTTCTTCCAATTCACGATACGAAGATGCATCATCAACAGCTAGGGTTAGATTCGGCATACAGCTTTCAGATCGAGCAAGTGAACCATCGGTTTTCTTCGTCGGACTGCTAGGCATAGACCTCAGAGATCTAGGCGAATCCAGGCTTCGCCGGAGAATCTGTCTCATGGCGGCGATCAAATGCACCGCCGGATTAGGCGGCGGACCTGGCGACCTGGAAGCTCTGCAGAACGCCATGTGGCGGTTCATCGCTTCATCGGTGCTGATCAGCCTCTCGCTCCGAACGATCTCGTCCTTCACCGCCTCGCCGCAGAGTCCACAGATCCACTTGCCTTGATACCTTTCTCGAATCCTCTCCATGTACGCCGGCGTGCACTCCTCCGTCAATCCACAGCAATCGCAAACGGCGAACTCGACTTCCGTCGTCGCCTGAGAACTCAGATTCGCCGCCGCCGGCGACGGCGACGGCGACTCCGTCGCCGGCATCATCATCGCGTCACTCATAACCGTCGTCGACATCGCTGTAAACAGGAAAAAAACCACAAAACCTAAAAATCAAACTCCAAATTCCAGATTATAGATTCAAAATTGAGATTATAGATTCAAAATTCAAGTGAAATCAAATTGCGAGATTATAGATTCAAAATTAAGCAGATACAACAAAGGAAATCGGATTACCAGAAGAAAGCAGAGAAGTTTGATCAACCAACGCTGATAATTCTGCTGATAATTCTGCTTCAGAGATACGAAAATGGTTGTATATACGTATATGATTGTGTATATATATATAGCACAACCAGAAATTGTTGTTGAAGAAGAGCAGTTTCTACTCGATTATCTCTCCTTCTCCCACTCTCCTTCTTCAACCTTGGATTTCTTAGGGAAAAGAAACAAAAATCTGAAAGACATTTCAGATACCAACACTTGTATATCTATCTCAACACGATGATCGAAATCGATGTATTAAATCTGAATATTAACCTCTGAATCAACACGAGAACTGAAAACAGGGGAAGTTTAGAGAGAGAGAGAGAGAGAGAGAGAGAGATGGTGGTTTTTGTAGAGTTGTAAAATAAATATATATAAAAAAAGAGTGAATTATGTTTTTAGTCCCTATGGTTTGTTGAATTTGCTATTTTGTCTCTATACTTTTTGAAATTAAGATTTTTCATTATTATGTTTGTTCTCGTGAGGCCGTGCGTAACGGTAGTGTAGGTTGAGCGGGCTCGAATCCGCCGGGCTCAGCGGGTTCGGCGGGTTCGAAGCCTTGGAGGGTTGGTCACACTGCTCCTGTTGTGTGTGTTGTGTGTGTGTGTCTTGTGTGTGTTTATGTGTGGGGAGGGTTGAGATGGTTGGGATGGTTGGGTACTTATTAGAGAAGATTCCAGAGGGTTAATGGGAGGATTGGAAAAAAGCTGATGTGACAGCTGATATGGCAGTAGAGTTAGGAGGGTTGGTTACGCATGGCCTGATTTGTAATTTATAGTTGGTTTCGTTCCAATAGTTTATAATTTGTTGACATTTTCGTTATTTTGGTTTATAGTTTGTGGGGTTTAATCAATGAAAACACTGAAATTTGTAAGATCCATGAGAATTTCTATAGTACGGTTTTGTTTCACATGATTTTTTTCTCATCTGAAGGTAATATTTAATGTACCTAACAACATATATTTGTTTTACAATGTGATTGTTTCACACTATAAAAACTTTTATGTGTAATTTTTGTTTCATAAATACTTAAAAAATGTTCATGTTGTGTACTAAGGTGGTGTTTGTTTACCTCTTAACAGTTCCATTAAGAGGCAATATCTGAATCATTAAGAGACGAATCCTGTTTGGCAAAAAAAAAATGGGCTACCTCTTAATAGTTCAAAAACCCCTTTGAATAATTTAGTATCCTGGATGTCTCTTAACCATTTAGAGTTCTGATTTCATGCTCAACAATTACCAAACCACCATATTTCATTTTGCACCATATCATAGAGCCTCTTAATCATTCCGAGCACTTAATCATCCAACACCAAACTATTCAGGAATTGCCAAACAGCCCATAAGTAAATGTAAAACAAATATATGTTAATCAACATTTTAAATTATAGTCTTATATGGAAAAAGATCATATGAAATATATGTCGGTCAACATTAGTTCTTAAAAGAAGACCCCTCTACAATTTGTTTTGTTTTCATGTCTTATACTTAAAAGTAAGAAAAAAAATTACAGAGCAATAAAATGCCTCATTCATCTTAAAATAAGTGTTCATAATTCTATTTCAATATATATTCAAAATAAATGTCCATTTTTAAGACATAATAGAACTTTTGCAGCATTATATCCTTGACTATAAACCAGAGGAAAAAAAAATTCTCTCTATTATCATTAAGAATAAAAATGTTCTTTGTTTATTGAACATGTGGAACAATTACACACTTTAGAACCTTGTGTCATTTTCATCATGGATAAGCAAAGACTATAGGGATGAAAGTTACATTTTTGCAGCCACATGGGCAAAAAGTGTAACTGTTTGTAAACTATAGGGACTAAAAATGAAACTTACTAAAAAAAATACTCAATGATTAAGGGTAGCATATTCCACTTGGAAAATGGGAATAGAATAAAATCCACGTCAGCAGTAGGGGCTGTCAAATAGAAATGTAGAGATTTGCCAGCTGTATAATTTAGTAATTTTATTAAAATATTGTTTATTTTGGGGGAGATTTCCTTCCATTTTGGTTACCTAATATCCACTCGTTTAAAGCCACGTGGACATTGCCAACGTGTACATCCAGTTATCCAGCTCAGCACGACAACCATTTTGGTTATTTTAGTGAAAATTTTACTTTGGAAATTATTTTAAATCATTTGGTGGCAATAATTATAATAATAAATAATAATAACCATTTGATTATTTTCTAAGCCATGATTTAGCATATTTTTAATGTACGATTGCTTTCCATTTTTATAATTGCAATTGCAATTTATTTCCTTTTATTTCTCATTAATTATTAAATTACTTATTCCCATCAAATCTTTTGATATTTTGTGTTGTGCACGTTTTATCAATTACAAATTTTGATGGATTCACACAATAAGTTATAATTAAGTTAATGTTTTTTTTTCAAATCCAATTTGATATGTTTCATTAAATAGACTTTAATAAGATTTTTGATTAATTTTTATTTTTATGATTATCTTATCTAGAAATGCATTAATGGGTTTGAGGATTGGGATGAACTTGATTAGGACCAGTTGTAAAAATGGCCGTAATAGGTTCCGTGTAGGGTTGTCCATGGGTTGAGATCCAGTATATTTAGGTGAATTTGATCTGATCCCATCATCCAATGGATGTTGAATTTTGGCATTTGATCTAATCTATTTAACATTGGACACATCTGACCCAATCCAATCAAATAGATGATTGGATCGGATTTGTTTCATCAATTTGGATATTGCTATTGGTTATCCATTGGATCAGATTGGATCCATACAATATTTTGATACAATTTTCAACCAATTAATCAGCCACATATTGATATATTTTGTTATTTTATTAGAAACTAGTACATATAAATGTCAACTAAAAAACAATACGGTAAAATGTTTATAATTATGTGTAGTTATTAATTTGATGATAACTGGATGAGTAACTAAATGGTCGTTGGATTCAATCGCTTCAGTTTTACTACAATCTAGATTGGCATCCAAAAAACGATAGATCCAATTTGGATGTTGCAATCGTGGATCTAATTTGATCATGGTTTGTCATATTTAATTGGATTGAATGACTTTCTACACACCTATATGTCTTGGTCCAAAAGTGTAACCATATTGAAGTCTGATCAAAACTACTTCAGTAGTTGAGAAGCCAATAACAACCGGCCATTGGGAAACCTGGTGCCAATGAGTATGGTCAAAGCTCTTGAAAGGTCAAAAAAGTAATTTGGGTTTTTATAAGTTCCTCTTTTTGGTTCATTTTTAACTTGTAGAATGATACTCTACCTTTTCATGATAGCTAGTTTGAGAGGCAAAAAGCTAACTTTTATGTTTACATTTTTTTCTAATAACAATTATATAAGGCTAGTGTTGACTAAACTCTTATGTTTAAGGATCAAATGACTGGTGTGGACTCAAACTTCAAAACCAAAAATGGTTAAGGCGTGAGCCTGATCTTGGAAAGATAGATTATATCATTTTTTACTGTGTTTGGTTGGAATTGGCTCTTATGCATACTGAAACTTGTATATTTTAATTTGATCCATAAAATGTTGTATTTAAAGTATTATGTATTTAATTTTTTTTGAACGGCATATTACACGCACACCCAACTAATCTACTTTTAAAATCTACTCCACTGTCCATGACGGGACTGGAACCCACAACCACAAGGGAAGGGGACACCTTAACACCACTCTAAGTGCCGTTATGCTACAAGCCCGTTGGCTATTATGTATTTAATGATATTTGCATCTACTTTATATTTATTCTAGTAATGATTTGGTTGGGAGTTGTTGTTTTAAATACAACATTTGTCTTATTTATTACAATTAATATTTTTAATGTATATGGACTTTTATAGTCAATGTGTCATGTTGTGGAATTTCATGCCATTTAATTCACCTAAAATTTTAATTAAAAATAAACAAGATATATTTATCAAATACTTATATTAATAAATATAGTTTTCTAGTATATAAATAAGCAATGGACTAAGGCTATCAGTACCCCAACCTTTCCAACCCTCCCAACCTAACATGCCNCAACCCTCCCAACCCTCTCACACAACACACACAAAGACACACACAATGAAAGCGGTGTGGGCAACCCGCTTGCCACCCAGCCCGCCGAGCTAGCTTGTGGTGTACCCCAATCCTTTGAGCCCGCCGGGTTGGGATGGGAACCCACATAAGCCCGTCAACGAGTGGTACTAATAGCCTAATAGATACCTATTACCCTAACAAAACAAAACAAAAAGTTGACCACAAGCTAATTGGCCATATGTAGTAACTTAGGTAGAAAATTTGTAAGATAGGAGCACAAAGTATTTTGATTTTAGAGAGAAAGTTCTAAGAATTATGATTCATATTAAATTTATTTTATTAAATAATAAAATAGATAGAAACCAATCGTACTTGCTAGACTTGTTTGAATGAATAATGACTGATTATTTGTAACATCCGAAAACGAGAGATGGACAATAACAATACGTGGAGTATGATTGAAGGAAAGGGTGGGGCATAGTGTTACGTTGCCATAGAATCAAAAAGACTGACCATACCACTACATCATACAACGATCAATCATAATTTACATGTTTTTATATATTTATTTGATACATTTATATTTAAATTTTACCTTTTTGTTTTATTTTATATCATGGACAATTAAATCATGAATTTTATTATAAAACAAAATTCGAGTTGGTTCAAGAGTTCTTTGGTCAATTTAGATATACGAAATGATATAAATAAGGTTATTTGTTTTAAGGTTTGTTCGAATAAAATGGTTTAACTTAGACAACAACTATTATAATTTTCATATATGAAATTAAAAATAGTTAATTTGTGAGTTACACATATTCATCTATGAATGTATAGTTCATATATAAATCAATTGAAAATAGTTAATATTTGAATTACACACGTTCATATATTAAGATATATATGAGTTACACAGATTCATGTACGAACGTATAATTCATATATGAATTAGTTAAAAATAGTTAATATGTGAATTACACAAGTTTATATATGAACATATATATGAATTACACAAATTCAT
>LUCG01246135.1:0-15113 GCA_001633085.1 Carthamus tinctorius
TATATATATATGTGTGTGTGTGTGTATGTGTATATATATATAATCATTTGTAATTTACGTTTAACGTGAAACCCATGCAATCTATGAAATCTTATAAAATTGTATGAAACATTTACATATTTAATATGAAATATATGGAAATGATTATGAAAAAGTTTCATAGAATTTTTAATTAGGAGTGGCAGGTTGGATAAAAACTTGTATGAAATTATTGAAATCACAGGCTCTCTCTCTCTCCAACTACAAAATTTATTTTAGATAGAAGTCGTCTTTTTCTAAAAAGGGCCAAACCCGTATCCGACCCGATTCAAAAACCACTTATTATCCATAAAAAAATTAAAAATACGCAGTAGACTTTTTTTTTAACGGTAGATAACACACGAACTCGTCCGGCATGAAGTCGACGAGGTATCTGNTCCTCGACAACCTAGGACCAACCCGAAAGCCGACCCAGGGTCAGGGTATCGCCACATGCTCACCGCATGAATCGAACCCGGACGGATAGACAGAAAGGGATGCCGTCCACTGTCCCTCCCAAGAACATTACCGACCACTACGCGTACCATGCAATAGACATCAAACAAAGGTTATATAGGTAAAGGAAATTATTACCGATGCTGAATTCGAAGACGACGATGGCAGTGAGAATTGCCCAAATCGCATGCTGAGTCATATAAGTCAGGGGTTCTTTGAAGAAGATGAGAACCGAAACCAATGCAAGCGCCAAACCCGATTTACCAGCGAAGATGATCTGCCTCGGGTCAGACCGACCCATTTCGAACATCTTGACCATAAACTCCGTAAGATCTTCCCATTTTTTGGCGATTCGATCGAGAAACGAAGCATTGCTGGTATCAGGTTCTTCGAAGAAAGCTAGATCACCTCTTCGAGATAATAATAACCGTTCTTTGCTAGTTACATGGAATCCTTGATTGGTTGCCATTTTCTGGATTCAATGTTTTTATGGATTGATTATAAGATTCATGATTGTGTAAATTGGGAATTGAAACTGGTTTGATTGGATTAATCTGAAAGGGGGTTTCTGAATTCTGATGATGAACAATGGATTGAGGTGAATTTTTACTCCACATGGCGCTTTTTTCACTACTATCATTACGGGAACCAATTTTTACTTTTACAAATTTACTCCCTCTTAATTTATTTATTTTTAGATTTTCTCCATTTTATTATATATCTTTTAGGATTAAAGATTGATTAAAGATTAATGTGGTGTTTGCTAAATGCTTATACAGTTATACGGGGTTAGTTAATCATCTGGTAGAGAATCTTACCCAATAAGAATGATGACAAGGACCAAGTGTCTTACTGGGTAGATGCTTACCGGGTAAATTATTGCATAGATGCAATTTTGATGGACTAGAATCTTTACTTAGTAAGTTTAAGTAAGAGTGCTGATCTTTGCTGATCACTGCATACCCGATACGTGTTCAGGTAAACAGCCCCTAAAACTCTGTGCAAATGCATTTTTTAACTCCAGATATTTTTATTGTGAGTGGCAGTCGGAAGGCAGGCAATGACGACAACGGTTGTGGTGGAGGAGGCGGCAATGGATTGGCGATGTTATGATGTACTATCGCGTTATTGTGTATTTTAAGGTGTCATGTTGGCATTTTGATTTAAGTTGTTTTTGACTTTCACTGTAATATGGAATTCATGTAGGATTATATCATGATAAACCTTGATATAAACTATAAAGTGGGGTTTGACACTTCTTTATACACATTTAAATAGAACATGAATTTACAAAATCTAAAAGTGATGCATGTATGTATCTCGTGGATTAGATTAAGGCTATGTTTGGTAAACTAGTACTAAGCTAGTTCTTGATTGATAAGCTAGCTAGTAGTAGCTGATAAGCTAGCTTATGAACAAATTATGTTTGGCAAAAACTAGCTTATCGGTATGTACAATTACCAAAAATGGTATATTAGGTATATAATAATTAATATTAATAAGGTTATAATTGGAAAAAGCTATAAAAAAACTTAAAAAAAGCTACCTCTAAATAGCTTTTCAAAAAGCTAGTTTATAAGCTATTTTTTGTCCATCCAAACATGTACACAAAAAATAAGCTAGCTTATATCTTATAAGCTACTTTAGGTTTACCAAACAATGTTGAAGTTAGTGTTTGAAGGGTCAAAGTGGCCATTTTTTTTACAAAAAGAATCATTAAATGGTAGGTTTTTAAACATTATCAAGAAAATAATATGTAATTATAATATTCTATAACTATTTGAAAGTGCCCAGTTTACTCACAAAAAAGAGCTTGAAAATATGTCATATGTGGCTTTTCTTTGTTAGGTCAATTTTAGAATATGAAATTTATGAAAGAAAAAAAAAAACACAAAAAACAGATTAACTAGTTAACTTTTTTTTTATTTTTTTTATTAATCATCTTGTTTAAAACTTACAGTATCTGCTACAGATGCAAACAGCTCTTGTGGGCTTACTGCAAACAGGCTACCAAAGTTACTATCTTCAGCAATGGTGGGCATAACACAGACCACCTCTGCTGAACCCGCAACCGGAAACCGTATTCGAAGATGATCATCCCATATATTATACGTAAACCGAGCCTCATTCCCTGAGCCTTCCACGGGTTTAACCATTTTCCGTTCAGCCCCAGGAGCCTTATCCCGTGGGCCAACGGTTTTGGCTGGTGCCAGAGGTTTATCTTGCGGAGGAAGCACCACGCTATTCTTGAACGGGTTTCGGGCCCGAACGTTAGGCGATAACTCGGGTGATCTTTTCGGTGTCGATGATGAGGCCGGGGATAAAGGAGACGAAGGTGTCGAGTTGCTGCTATGGCTACTCAACGCTTCAAATTGGCCCGTTAAGCCTGCACCCGAACCCCTTTTCTTCTTTCTACGTCTTGCTTTCTCTTTTCCCGTTTTAACCGTAAGATTTTCGGGTTTCGATGCCTCCTCCACTATAGATTTGGACAACGATAACGGTGATGATGTCACTTCCTTTACGGCTTCCGTTTCTGGTTTCCGGCAAACATCCGAAGAGGAATCCTCTTCGGATTTGGACAAATTTCCGCCCCTGATTGTGAACGAGAACGAACAAGAACTCGCCATGGAGATCATCAGGACAGAAACAAGAATCGCGAGAACGAATTTCTTGAACCGTGTCCAAATAAGAGATCGTTTGCATGACGTGAGCATGGCTGTAGAAAGACCGACTTCCATCGGTACGATCAGCATGCCGCCGGCCATAACGAGCTCGAGTTCCCGACGTACGATCGCCGCACAAAAATCCGCCTGATACGACACGACAAGCTTCCGTGATTCCCCGGGCTGCAAACGGAAACCGCCACACGTATCCACCACAAACCCATCCGACCCGCACTTCATACCCGAGACCGAAATCCTCTCGACCTCCAACGGCAAATCTCCGGTGTTCTTCGCAAAGATGACTTTCATCGATCGATTAATCGAGCGCGGTAAGTTGTGTTTGAGTTTTATGTTACGAACGGGATCTGACCCATCGAGCAAAAGAAGCGAAAGCAAGCCTCCGGAGCCACGCAACGGGACCCACTCGACACCGGAAAGATTGTTTCTAACAAGAGCCGAACTCCTCCATGCACACCGGCTCAACGGTCGAAAGACGATCGGTCCGAGATAGGCTTTTCCATGAGGATGAACGTAGGCTTCGGTTAATGCATCCACTGCTATCGAGAACCCGTACCTTGAAGGAGTCATTTGACCGTTAAGAACCAAGGTATAAGACGAAGAGGGCTGCAAAATTTCATCCGATCCTCGGCACTCGTTGATGATTTCTCCCGAGTTTAACAGCAGCTGCATGACAACCGGTTGGTCACTTGGGTTCACGACGCTGATCCACTTAGATCGATGAGAACCAATGTGAACCAATGGGAATACAATCTCGTCATCTTCGAGCACAGACATTCCGTTTTCGGTCCCTTGAGATCGCCAGTTTCCTAGTACCAATTCATCAGATTTTCTCACTTCTGTTGCCTTCAAAAAAGTAGATACAAATTAAAATCATCGAATGGCTCATTCACCAGGATACTTAAAAATGCCGTTTTCAAGAAATGCGTATATTTTGACCCATTTTTCGTAAACTAAAACACAAGAAGCAAGATAATGTACACATAACGGTGATAATACTCAAATGTGTCTCATTGCCATCCATCTTAATGAGTTAATATAACACTAAACGAGTATAGACAAGCTTGGTAAATTACTAAACTACCCACATCATATAGTTTTTTTTTGGAAGGGTGTCCGGGCCAAAGCCCGACTAATCCCCGGCAATTTTGGAGGCTAAACATGGCCCCACTTAAATGTCCCCAGNCACTGGAAGACATCATATAGTTAGGGTACACTAAAACTAGACCAGATTTTAATGAGAAACATTGATAGCAATTACAATACCTTGATTTCCATCGGTGATTGTACATGGACGTTACTGGACCGTATTTCTAAATTGTCATAATTTAACATTCCATCGTGATGTCCATATCGAGCGTAAGAATGTGACCGTGAACAAAGACTCGCGATATCCCTGCAAGAAATCTCAACTTCCAGAGCGTCTGATTTGTTCGTTTCCACAACTAACTTGCAGTTCAAATTCACATGTGAATCTGGAGTATAAGTGACCGTAGCCACTTGTGTCACACTATGAGGAAACAACATTAGCCCTTCGACATACTTAGTCTGTAAAGATTCCGAGTTTTCACCAACTGCACGAATCTTGACAACCGTCAGCAGGCCAGGGCCATTGTTTTGCAACGAAAGAGAGACACTCGTTGTTCCATTGGCATCACAAGGGATTAGAACATCAAGCGAATTCGAAAGCGTTTCAAGATCGTAAAACCCCGACTTCCCCCCAAGTTCTGCTTCAAGAATGATTGTATCCGAGTTATCACTCGAACCATTCAACAATTGGCCACAAAAAGAAGCAAATATGGCTTGAGGACGATTTGGGAACTCCAACTCTAAGATGGGCTCGTTGCTGTTCGACCCAACAGTCCATGTCTTCTGTGGCCTTATTGCCATAACCGGTTGACCAGTTTCGCCAACTTTGACATCTAACCACTCTTTAACAGTGAACTCAGAAGAACCCTTGTGATCAATCTGGCTGCAAATCGCTTTACCACAATACGAAACGCTCCCAGAAGAAAACGACATCCAAGCAATCACCTCTTTCAAATGCAGCGCTTTATCAGAAGGATTGAACACTGAAACAGTATAGCTCCACTTTCCATTGGAAGAATAGTTTAAACCAACTGAAGACTGTATCATGTAAGGGGACTCAACTGCAAAACCCTGGGCCTGAATCAAAAACCCACCTGAGCTTGTTTGCAATATTAGGTGAGCCGAAGAAAAGCCTAACGATTTGGGCAAAAATACGAAACATATAGAAGCAACTTCGCCAGGTCCCAGCTTAAATTCACTGTAATTGCAAGGATAGAATTGGGAATCTGTGCTGTATGGCTCAAAGACATTTAAAACACTACGGTTATGTCTGTTTTCCACGGTCAGAAAAGCTAACGAAGGAAAATGTAAATACTTCTGTCCCCAATCAAGTAACGGATGGCTAATTTGTACATGGAGTGACGAAAAATTATCATCCATAGGACTAGATTTGATTCTAACAGACTCCTCTTTCTGGTTAACTCCTAAAGTTCTCCAATCAAGTGAAGATCTTTTACAA
Source organism: Carthamus tinctorius (assembly GCA_001633085.1). Classification (NCBI taxonomy): domain Eukaryota; kingdom Viridiplantae; phylum Streptophyta; class Magnoliopsida; order Asterales; family Asteraceae; genus Carthamus; species Carthamus tinctorius. The sequence goes on from LUCG01246135.1 coordinate 5,704, forward strand.
GATGATGTGTCGTTTTGATCACTGTTATCAATCTTTTTCAATTCAAGTGCGCAAGAAACAACACTCCCACTTAATAACTGAAAGTTACCACTATCTGATGATGAACTAGGGTTATTCTTTGCTTTCATTGACCCTAAATTTACTGCTTCATCTGGTTTAACCTCAGAGAAACCTGAAAGATTTGCTTCTGAACTACGGAAATCAGCAAAGAAAGCAGATAACGTTGAAGGAAAACAGAACAAGTCTGAGCGTTTACAGATATTTTCAAGGTTCAGTTTCGCGATTGAACTTTGAGGAGTAATTCTCTTTCTACCATCACCAATTAGTACATCTTCTGAACCCGAATTCAAGTCGTTTCTATAGGAACCATACTCATCATAGCCCGCCGGATTATGGGTCCCGGTCATGGTACAGGGTCCAAATGCAGAGAGACAGAAAAGAGCACATAATGCAACAACCTTCAAATGCAATGCTTCAATATCATGACAAACTCCCCTGAAAGAAAACAAAAAAAAAAAAAAACACAAGTTAACCAAATAGCATAAGTAATAAATCAAAATAACCTTTCAGATTTTGATAAACCAAAAAACACATTCTTGAAGAAGCTACAAATAGAAAAAAATGGAAGGTGTTGAATTCGAAACATAAATTACCAAATTTGAATACTAATATCAAAAAAAATCAAAATCACACTCCTATTTTTGGAATAGATATTCAAACTGCTTAACAAGATGGTGATTGAACAGTTAAGAGAAGTGACAATGACCGAATAGGAAATCAAAAAACTCCTGTTTTTGTGGAAGCTACCAACAAAATCTCCATTCACAGTTCTAGAAACACAAACTCAATAACTAAAAACCAAAAAATCCCCAAATTCTATCGACTGCAAAACTAAGTAAACAAACAGCATAAACTATTAAAACTATAAAGTAACAAAACCACCGATGATGATCACACAATAACGGCATAGCCTTCAGTTCAACAAACTCCAATACTTCAAGAAATCAAATGAAACGAAAAAAACAAGTATTGATCATGAAAACGAAGAACACAAAGAAACGATGGAGTTACCGATGGTAGAACATGGCGGCAAAGCTCTTTGAACTCTTGAACTGGCGATGATCAAGAAGCTTTCGTTAGGTTTTCCAACGGATTAAGCTTGTGGAAAAGGAAGGAAACGAATCATCTGATTGAGTTTTTGGCTAGGGTTTGTGAGGGTTTTCTGAAGCTTTTTTTTTTTTGGCTTACAAAAGAAGCGGAACTCAAGAACACACACACACACACAGAAACACACACCTTTTCACACACACACTGATAAACAAAGCCAATGGATGGCCTCGAAGAACGAACGAGAAAATTTAGAAAAAAGAAAAAAGGAAGGACAAAATTGGGTTTTGTGAAATTACGTAACTACCCTTGGGGGTAACGCTTAGGGTTTAACGACGCCGTAACGGGTAGGTTTGTTTGTTTGGTGATTAAATGACCAATTAGGACAGGTTGACGTGTGAAGACGTGGGGGGTAAAATAGGTATTAAGTAGGGTGGGCAAATTTTTCCTTTCAATTATTCATTAATTTGCATGCTTAGGACATGAGAGCATCTCCAACAGCTATGTTAAAATGGAGATTTTGAGGTTTTTTACGTAAAATTTGCTCCAATAGCTATGTTATAGCGTATGTTAAAATAGAAAAAAGAAAAGAGATAATGTAAAAATCTCTATATTTGGAGAAATACTAAAACTTCTCTTAAAAGAGAGAAATAATATTTAATTATTATCTCCATCAATATTAAACATTTAAACTTAATGTTTAAGATAGAGAAATAATATTTTATTAAAGATATTGAATATTTAAATAATTTAATTAATGGTAGAATTAATAGATTAGGGAGTTGGATGTAAACTTTTTTAGAGATTTAAATTTTTGGTACTCTGTTTTAGAAAAATTATAGTATAGCTCTTGGAGATGCTCTGAATACCACTATCAATTTTGGGTTCAACCCAAAACTACCACATCAGTGCAAATCAGTTTTTCACTATCTTACTCTTACACCACTTTCAACCTTTCAAATCTCATAACACTATATAGATTAAGTAGGGTGGGCAAATTTGAAATCTATTTAAGAGAATATATATAGAAAAAGTATCACGCGGGAATGAAATCTTTTTAAGAGAATACGAGAATGATTGTCAACCACTCATCCGATCAATAAATGCGGTTTTGACCCGTCCCCCCTTTAATAATCTCTACTCTCCCATGAATCGCGTCAATCCTCCGTGATCCATGTGTATCAACATCGGGCTCAGCCCGAAATTACCCTTGTGAGTCCGAAGCCATGCCCGATTGTGTGGTATGCATGGCCTTGGGTTGTGTTTGATAAAAATAAACTAGCTTATAAGCTATATCTAATACGGTAATATATGTTTAGATGGACCTACCTTATTGAAACGTTGATTGGAGTAATGTTTCAAGAGCTTTTTGTTGTTTTTTTTCTAATTATATCCTAATTAATATTAATTATTATACCTTAATATACATTTTTGGTCATTTTACATACTCATAAGCTAGTTTTTGCCAAACATAACAGCTAGCTTATTAGTCGACAGCTAGCTTATCAACTAGTTTGCTAAACACAACCTTAATTTAATTTAGTTGAGAATTGTTTTTGTATTTTTACATGTCTAAAATAGATGGTTCATGTACGTAACATATGGGTTTTGACTAGACATATAATCTGGCGAAACATTTGTGGCTAAAATTTACTAATTTTCCATAGATTTTCAAGATCTCATTTTGGAAATTTTTGTTTTAATAAGTTCCTTAAACTTTTTCAAAAAATAAGAAGGTACAAAAGAAGTGATGAAAATCTTGGAATTTAAATATTTCTTCAAAAATTATTACTCATTAGAAGGAATTAACTTTTAATTCTTTTTATCAATAAAATTGATCAAAATTAAATGTTTATAAAAGAAAAATAACATTTATATGAGTTGTATTAATATCTTAATAATATAATTAATTATGTAATCTTCTAAATAAAGAATTTATTGGAAATAAGAGTAATTATTTTTGGAGACTCTATTTTTTTACTTCTCCGTTTAGAGGATTTAGATGCTATTAACTAGGGGTGGCAATCGTGTTGTGTTCGGGTTGGCAGGTCAGAAACCTCAACCCGTGACACGACCCGTTTAGCTAATCGTGTCGAGATTCTCGACCCTTGTCCGTGACGGGTCATGTCGCAGGTTGTGTCACGGGTTGGCGGGTCAGTGGCGGGTTGACGGGTCAGAAACGGGTTGGCATGTCAGAAACGGGTTGGCAGTAGACAAATAAAATGATGAAAAGTTGAAAACGATATAAACACTTAAATAAAAGCAGTACCTAAAACTATATAAGTCTTAAAATGATTGAAGGCGGTATGAAAACCATATAAACACTTAAACGATGAAAAATGAAAACCAAATAAAACAAATAGCCGGCGACTGAAATTGGCCATATAAACACTTAAAATTCCTTAAAAGCAGTACCAGAAAATCTGAGAGTTGAATGGAAGGCCGGCGAATGGAATCGGAAAATATGAGAGCTGAATGAAACTGGCGAATAGAAAATCTGAGAGTTGAATGAAATCGGCGAATGGAAGGCGGCGACGACGATTGGAAGAATGGAACGCGTGACTGACGATTTGAATTTGGAATGGAACGTGAGAGTGGAGTGTTGGCGTACTGAATATTTTAGGTTACCTAGGGTTTTCACTTCATATAAAAATAATTAAATAAAAGTTAAACGTGTTCGCAGGTCAACCCGACGAGTCAAACCGAACACGATCCATGAAATTGGCGGGTTTGCGGGTCAAAAACCTGTACCCAAACACGTTTATTTTCGTGTCGTGTCGGGTTAGCGAATCGTGTTGGAATTTGTCACCCCTACTATTAAGGTTCAACCTAGCAGGAGAAGCAAAAAAAATTAAAAAAAAAAAAACAGACGCAATTCATAAATTGATTATGGTTTTCTTTTGGGGGCAAAATTTTATAGTTTATGATTTTTATGTTAAAAGAATTTAAACATATTTAAGGGTGTTTGGGATTGTTTATTTAAAACAACATTTTTTTTATAAAAGTGTTTATCAATTTAAGGGATATCAAAACAAAGTTTTGTAAACAGTGTTTGAATTAACTTGTAACGGTACCAAAATGTAATAAACTAATAAATTGGTTTTTAGGGGATGTTTAAGATTGCTTACACGTGTAAAATAACCAAAAAATTGATAAATTATTTCAAATAAGTTAACAAGTTAAAATTGAGTGACTTATCAATAAACATTTTATCAACGGTGACAAGAATAACTATAAGCATATTTCTCTTCTCTCATCCAAACATTAAAAAATGTTTATCAGCATTGACAAAACAGAATAAATTAATAAGCAGTTTAAATAAGTAATCCCAAACACTGTCTTATTACACGATTAAATTTAACAAATTATGAAAGACTCATATTTGTTTATTTAATAAAGATACAAAACATTCTATTTGCTTTGTTGATTGTTGCATCGGACCTTATTGATTCCCATAAGGAACGAAGGATCAATGATTTTAACAACATATAACTGGTAAATAGAACAAGCAACGGTAAAAAAATGAACATACAAGAACATAAGTATAGCACTCGTCCAAAAATGGTTACTTGGGTCTGGTTAGGTTAATCTTTATCCATACTTTCATTAAAACTTCAAAACAAACAAAAAAATTGACTTGTCAAACACGTTATATGTTTCATTAGGTTTTATGTCTTTTTAATTGTTGACTTGATTTTTGTCATTTACATTTGTTTAGATAACCTTCTTAGTTGGTTCACGAAGTACATCATATTGGTGTATGAAATGTTCAAATTATTTTAGCCTCACAATCACTGCCATAGTTGGTTCAAGTGATTGGACAATAGATCTTATGTTTCAATTTTAAATTGTGGTTTCAATTCGAAAATTGAAAGATTAGGTTAAGCGTTATGAACTTAGCCCGTTAGGAAAGTCAAAATGTTTGTCTGCATCCTACCTCTCAAACATTGCATTCGAACATGATATACTCGTTTACTTTGGTGTGGTTTATTTTTCACATTTGTAATTTTCCGTTATTTCATATTTTTTTAACTTTCCACGTATATAAATCATTTGATAGGTAGAACATCATTGGATTATTTATTAAATACAGATTCCAACATATATTGATGATAAAATGTCTAAAATCGATCCATCCAAGTTATTTTAACACATATTTTATAGTTATTTAACCGTCAATCATGACTTTAATGCAAGTTTTGTATAAATAGAGACAACCATATTATTTTTGTACGATCCTATAAGTTTACATAATTGTTGACAATGTTCCGATATAATATATGTCGTAAACATATAATAAATTACAAATGCAGACCCTGAAACACACATATACCAATCATCTTTGAATGTCATAAGTCATAACTCATAAAGTTGTACTGTTGTAGACATTAACTTTATTATCATAAAAGAACATACATAACTTCATTATATTACTTTCTAAAAAATATATTTAAAAAATTAATATAAATCTAATGGATTGTTGTATTCCAAAAAATAGAAAGCCAATAATATATAGATTACAAAATAAAATAAGAGGTTAACAAAAAATTGTGTATATTATATGCATAATGTGGTGTAGAATATTCAATTGATTAGGATACTAAATATAAAAATAAATAGAATCTTGATGTTAATTGGATTTCTAAAAGTCAAAATCAGAGGGCATCACGTTATATATCAAGAATCTTGAGAGCTTGTCAACATCTATCAATTAACATCTAATTAAATTAATCAATGTACAAATAATTTAAATTATACTAACAATGCAATTCACATTGATTATACAAAATATCAACTAACTTTAATTATTGAACATAGAGTAGATTATATTTGGTTTATGATGTTTATCAAAATCACTGGTTTTTATCTCTGTATTTTGTAAAGTATACGATATTTTTAATTTTTGAATGGCAACACTCCAAATTTATTAAAACCAGAACAAACTGTACAAATCCAGTTACATCAAAATTACAATCGGAACAGATCGAGTAAGCCTAGAGGCCACGAACAAAAACTGTGATCAATGAGCAAAAACCAAAATGACTACCATACTCCAACGATGAAAAAACGTGCAGCAGCCGAAGATCTCAACAGCACATCCGGTGAAGTGTCTGCAAGATGTAAACGGAACTCTAGTGGGATGGCCAACGACACTGATATCGACTGACATCCGGGATTGAATCCCCGTACCCCTGACCACGCCTGCACCTTGCAACTTTGCTCGACACCACAACAAAAACGCCCAACGCTGTGACCTCCAATCTGCGCCCCACAACAGCTTCACCCAGTAGCATAACGACCCGAACTCTTTGATAAACGTTGTTGCCCGCATGAAAACAGAGCCAATCTACGCTCCGAATGGATTCGACAACCACATATTCAACTCCAACTTGGTATTGCAAAACCTTTTGGTTTTTGTCTACGTTATTGATTATTGTATTGCAAAATCCTTTGATTTTTGTCTGTGATTTCAACATCCGTTAAAATAGACCCACTGATCCCATTTCATTTACATGTGAGGGGAATTTTGTCCTAGAAAGGGGTATGGCACACCTTCTCCTTGGCTTCGATTAAATAAACATATCTTCACTTTAAAAAACATCATGTAGCGTTTGATTCACATAATGAAATATGTCGGAATTGAAATATGAAAAAAATAGAATTAAATATAATCACGTTTGACCAAGTGTCTTGGTGATAGAAGTTAGAATAAAATCTGCCAAAAGAACTTAAATATGTTTGTCTGGTTCGTTGAATAAAGAGTGGTAGTTGGACGGGTGCAATAGTGATGGTGATTGTGGTGACACTGGCAATAGTAGTGATGGCGACGATGGTAGGGTGAACCGGTGAAGGTGACAACAATGACGACTATGGTGGTGGTAAAACCCATTGTGATGATATGGAATAGAATGAAGTAGATATAAGAGTATAATAGTTTTTTTTTTATGACGAGAAGAATAATTTGAATTCTTTGCTGGAATCTAGAGAATTTGAATTCCACTATGTGTGGATTTTTATTCTTTACCAAAACTAAAATAATAAACCAAATGCATGAATGAAATTTGGTTAATTCTATTGCTCATTCCATTTCTTTCAAATTATGTTAGATTCCAACAACAAGAAAACAATTGACGCATCATAAAGTCATAATTTCTCAACCACATTATTACTATCCATCGTCAAGTAATCAATTAAAAAATGAAACATGTGATCTGATAACTCCAACTCACATTAACAAAATCAACAGGTTAACTTCTAAAGAGATCATCTATCCGATCCTAGACGCTTAATAAAAGTTGTTCCTAAAAACATGAACAAATTCAAAGTATGCAATTTACTCGAATCCAAATAAACAAGTTGCTTCTATTACCAACTTAACCAATTTACAAGACTATCCATTTTATTCTTCTCAATCATATTAAAAGTAAATCAAACAATAATAACGATACGTCGGTCATAGAAAATGACATGTACTTTATGATAAAAATATTGATTTTAATAAATTAAATAGGTAATAAATCTGTCACGATATAAAGTTTACAATGTTTTTTCATCGAACATTGGAAAATGACAAAAAAATGCCACTTCCTTTGACTTTATTATAGTTTTCAACTAATTTAGATGTGTGACAAAAAATCATTTATTACTTTGCTATCGTTTTAGGACTTATTCAAATGAAGTTTCATTAATTTATGCTAATACTTATTATCCAAAGGTTATTGTATAAATGTACTTTTCTGTAGTAAATATACAACAACAATAAACCATGTAAATATATATTAGTTGAAATTAAATAATTAATACTCAAACACTAGCGTCAATTGTACTGGATATTATTCGCTTTGTCCACACACCTAGAATCACGGTTATAAGTCACATATGATAGATGAGATATCAAGTTCCTTATAACGCAACATTTGTTTTCTTCTCCAACCAATGTGGGATCTTACAATCCACCCCCTTAGGAGTTCAACACGCACATTATCCCCAACATCGATCCGGGTTCCGGCTTCCGATACCATCTGTAACACCTTAAATCCCAAAGCAATAAGCCTGTCCAATAACTTTGAATCTAACTTAAGATCATAGTAAACGAGCCGGTAGCCTACACTTTGAGGATTATAAAGAGCTAATGAATCCCCTTTTCTATCCATGTCGGACGAATTGTTACAAACTCATTTCTAATAGAATCCTTTTAAATGATTGTTTGTTATTAATATAAAAAAATATAGTTGAAATTAACTCACTTTACCTATAAGATCAATTAAAGTGAAGAAGGAACCTTCAAGAACTTTCTTTTCTCATACTATCATTCAATAAAATAAAAATTCTTAATGACACTACATAACAAAAAATTATTATAAGAAACCCACTTTACAATTTTTTTTTTATAAAATATAACTTCGTTAATAGATTATTATATACATGTAATATATTAAAGCAAAAATCAAATATAATTTATTAATTTTCACTTTTTATATTTTTGTTAACATATTTGTAAAACAATTAAAATATCCATATAATTTTTTATTCTAATTTTAAGGTGTACAACCTTACACAAATATCATCTTAATAAGGAGTAATAGAAATTTGTTCAATCAAACTAAAATGCTTAATAAACAATAAGAAACAATGTAGACAAGAATCCAAGTTTTTGTTCAAGAACCTAAGTTCTTATAAGAACTTATGATTGGTTCGAATGGCTATCGGAGCATGGGGCGGAGAACAACAAGTAACTACACATCGGTTGGCAGTTGCTGTTACTCACTCTCAGATGGACAAGGTAATGGGTCGTGAATATGGGCTCGTATAAATCACATTTTGTGGTTAGTTGGCTGCAGATTGAATAGCTCGATATCTATGAGTTGGGCTGCAGCAAAAAAGAGTTGTTGTGTGCTGGGTCACTCCTCGTAACCTAGTTGGGTATACTCCTTTTTGTTTTGTTCGGCTTGTTAATGATGTAGCGGTTTTCGGGTTTAGTTTTCATAGTTTAGTTTATGTTGTATGCGGTAGCATTCCCAGTGTTTGAGTTGCTCTCGACTGGAACTTGGCTTTAGTTATATCTGGTGGCTTGTGGTATAAAAGTTATTTGCCTTTAAAGAAAAGAACTTATGAATGAATAAGAGTATTTGTCCACGATAGAAGTTTTTATAAAAATGTAACGCCCCGTTTCCAAGTTATGTATTTTTTTTTTAACGGTGTTTTAGCAATTAAGTTAACAGTTGGGGTTAACTTTGTTATTCAGCAGTTAAGGGACTATTGTGTTAATATTGGAAGTAAAAGGTTATGTTAGGCATGTATAT
>LUCG01246300.1:0-12886 GCA_001633085.1 Carthamus tinctorius
GTCGCCGCCATCGCCACCGAGGCCTCTAAGGCCACCGCCATCGTCGCCAAGACCACCGCCACCACCGCCGAGGCCACCGCCTTCGCCGCCGCTGTGACCACCGTCACCACCGCCGTTCCAATATTTGAAAAAATGGAAAATGAAAAGTAAACGGAAAATGCACAACTAAACGAGTTTTATAATTTTCTAAAAATGAAAAATGAAAACTCCATGATTTCAAGTAAACGAGTTTTCTAAAATTTTCCTAAAAAACTGAAAATGAAAAATCAACTCCATTNTTTTTTAAGATATTTCATATTTCTATAATCATTGACTTTCTATAAAATAAGTTAACTTATAAGTTAGCTTATAAGTCACGTTGTAAGTCAGATACATGTTTGGATGACCATAAGTTAGCTTATAAGTTAACTTATAAGCTAGCTTTTTGAAAAACTACCCTCACTAATCTTTTGGTGACTTATGCGAGTTTTTATTTTTTTATTCTAAATATACCCTTGCTAAGTTTTGTACTCCTAATTTTTAAACATGTCTTTTTTTTTGTCATTTTACAGTCATAAGCTACCTTATCAGCTAGTTTTTGCCAAACTCAACTTATTCATCAGCTAGTTTATCCAGTCATCAGCTAGCTTATCAGTCAACATCTACCTTATCAGTCATAAGCTAACTTATCAGTCATAAGCTAACTTATCAGTCATAAGCTACCTTATCAGCTAGTTTGCCAAACATAGCAATATGAAAACGTTTCATAAAATTTTATAAAGTTGTAGCGGTTTCACTTTAGCTATAATGTCGTAAACGATTATAACTGAATGGGAGGATCCAGTCTATGGGATTCACTTCCCTGCCGGTCAGGTTCAGCGGCCGGTTCACAACGGATTAATAGGATTGCCCAATTGGAGGCCCGATACCGCTGGAGCGTGTGTGTTAACTTGTAGTTAAAAAAAAAACTAAATGGTTTTTCTTTTTCTTTTTATAATTAAAACAAACACCTCAAAGCGTAATCTTGAAACCAAGCCCTACCCTACCCCTAACAACAAGACGTAATCGTAACAATCTGCAATTTATATTTTTTATTTTACCTAAACGAAGAGAAAACATCCCCCTAATTTTATAGATCTAAAAACCAAAAATCGCTTCCAATCTCCACAAGATCCAATCCAAATCCCTCAACCAGCTCCAAGGTTAGTTCCAATTTCCCCCCTTTTCCATTGTTAGGGATTCAAATTTATCCAATTTTATTAAGTTTTGTGTCGTAGTTTCAATCTTAAAATTGCTGCATTTGCAGGTGTTTTAATGATCTAGAGGGCGGTTGAGATCCGTAACATGATTTGGGTTTTGAGGATCTAAACGAATCAGTTTTTGATGGATAAAAATAAGAACCGGACCGATCTGCTCGCTGCCGGCCGGAAAAAGGTTAGGGTTTGTGTTAATTGAATCCAATTTGAACTTGTTGATATGTTAGTTAGAAGTTAGAACCGATATTTACTGTTTTTGTTTGATTGAGTAGGGAGATATTGGAATTTTAGATTGAAATAGCTTGATGTTTGTTGGTTTTACTAATTGTTTATTTATACTAAAAGCATTGAAGATTTTGTTGTTCTTGTTTGTTCAGGATTTAGGTTTTTTTTTTCCATTAATTGAATTTTGAGATTGTTGAAAGGGGGAATCATGTTTTGAGAGGCATGCTAATTGTGCTGTTGACAGAGCTCCCCAAAGATGTAGAATGGCTTAATCTTGTACCAATGCTTAAGCCTACTTAAAACCCTAAAACCCGATTTAAATGGAACAGTTTTTTATGCTCTTTCTGTAATAGAAAACTTGCCCTAACAAGATTTATTCTCTGCTTAGTCTTATATTGACACTGAATGTGTTCATCCAAATGGTAGTGTAGTACTAGTATTGTGGCACCACATACAAGTGTTTGCATATGGCAATGCTGTTCTTGCAAACGTTATGAGATCATTACTTTTATAGTAATGGTTGATTACCAGAAAAACGAACCTGCTTTCCACAATTCATTAACTTCAGTAACAATGTTTTGAGCAGGCTATTGCACAAGTTTTGTTCCTCATACTAATCAATAAAAATCATAAGTGGTGGACTGGACTGGACTGGACTGGGATTTGCTTACTAAACATATACCAAGAAATAGAAAACATGTATTGTTAGACAAAAGGGGTAAAGTGTCCATCTTACACTGAATTTTATAAAGATATAGGGCCTGTTAAACGCTGATACCTCTCTACTTGAGAATTAGCAACAAAGTTTGATGATGCCACTGGTGGCTGTGACAATTAAAATGAATCAATTCTATGATTAATAGAAATTAGGGTGGCTGGAGGGGGAGTTGGTGAAATGGAGCTGCTTGGCTGGCGAAGAAACATGTTGGGTTGGGGAAGGGTTTTCGCCAAATAATTTTTTTAAAGCTTAATTATATTGCGACATACGCAACAGAAGTCTTGTTAATTTGCCACTCCAGCTTTTTGGTTGTAAATGGATTGAATGTTCAATCGGAGAACAAAGGGTTGACTTTTCTTTAGATGTCTGAAAACTGAATATACTATGAAGTTGGTGAATCACGAACAATGGGTTTGTCTTTTCAGTAGTCAATATGTATTTTCTACTTATTCTCTAATCTCTACTGTAATAAGCAAAATAAATTAAAGGCTGTTTTACGAATAGTGTTGACTAGTGCAAGAATGTAAAGTGCAAATTTGTATATTATCATAACAGATTTGTTAGTTTGTTATTAGGATATACTGTAGAGAATATGAAAATTGTTTTTGATGTTATTTTTTTGCATTATCAGCTTCAACAATATCGGCAAAAGAAGGATGGTAAAGGCAGTAAATCCTCGGGTAAGGCTAGTAAATCTGATCGTGATGTGGTTATTGATGAAGCATCTTCTGTTGCCAAACCGGATGAGGGAAAAAAACAACTTCCAGCTACAGAAGTGCCTCTTCAAGATTCAGCCACAGAGCCTGCTGATTCATCTTTTCAAGATTCCTCAGATAACACTGATGTGGGGAGTCCTGAATTCTCCACACCAAGTTCACGAGTAGAAGTTTCTGAAGCTGACGAAGATGGTTCAAAGTTGAGGCTTGCCAATGAATCGATTGATGCTTTGGTTCCAGATAAAGGTCTCCAAATTTCTAACCTTGATGAGGCGGTGCCAACTATTTATGCTCCAGAAACAGATAATATTGGAGGAGAACCTGAAAGTGGCTACATGCCTGCGACACCTATTGGTTTGAAAACCATACTTGATGTTGGCTTTGCTGGTAAAGCAGGTGAATTGAATGCTGCAAGTGGGGAAGATCAGGTACCAGATGTAGGTTGTGCCTGTATTCTCTTGTTCTCAATTATCATTTCTTACCATCATTCCCTGATATTTGTGTCAGCTATTTAAATGAAAATCAGTCTCCATATTTTAAAATGTACCCATTTCTGATTTTTTGTTGTTTGGTAGGGGCAATGCAGGAACATGATTCGGAGCCAGATAATAGAAGCAGTACGGTAGAATTTGCAGGGGAAATGAATGCTGTGCCTTTGATACTTGATGAGAGAGCTCAAGTTAATCCTGGGGATGTTGAAGAAGATACTAAGATGGAATCTACAAGCAGTGCAGCAGAACAAGCTAGTGAACCCGATGGCATTCCTGAAGTTGCTAGTGCAGATGATAATTCGGGCGATACTAACACAGATGTGTTTACCGACTCTCAACCTTTTTTGCCCATCTCAGATGGGTTCCCATCTTCTGACCCTGATCCTACAGTTCTGCCAAAAGATGTAGTGGCAGTCTCTGATGGCAATGAAGGAATAACATTGCCGCCTACCTCAGGTGATTCTTATGTATCTTTGACGGATGGTGTGCTTTCTGGTGGGGAGGTCACTCTAGCTGGCCTCACTCAGCTTGCAAAGGTGTTTCAGCTTTTAGGTGAAGATGAATTTAGGTTTCTGGTGGCGGCAAGAGAGTCAGTTAGTAGTGGACATGTGAAGAATGCTGATCATATGAAGCCTGGCTCTGCTGAGTTTTCTGAGAGACTCAAAGAGCAGTTATACGTCAATAATTTTGAAAAAGAGTTGATTCACCTGCAGCTATGTGAAGAAGGGGATGTACGGAAGGAGTTTGATCAGCATCGTCGTCAGTGGGTTGATGACAAATCGGTTCTCAGTGCTTCTCTTGGTGATGTTGAAGGGAAGAACAAAATTCTTTCCGAAGAGCTTGCAAAATGTAGGTCTGAACTGGACAGAGTTACAAGTGATATGGAGAAGCTTCAGATGAATGTTTCTTCCTCGATGATCGAGATGGATCGGTCTTCTGCTCGCATTGAGGAGTTGCAGGCTGAACTCGACAGGTCTAAGCGTCAGTTGTCGAATATGTCATCTGAGTTGGTTGACAGTAAGAGTTTGCTATCAGATTTGCAGGTGAAAAATGAGAACCTAAATGAGTCTGTTGCTTCATTGACCGATGAGAAAAATAAACTTGAGCATCAGCTGTCAAACGTGTCGTCTGAGTTGGTTGACAGTAAGAGTTTGCTATCAGAGTTGCAGGTGAAAAACGAAAACCTGAATGTGTCTGTTGCTTCATTGACCGATGAGAAAAATAAACTTGAGAAGGAAAAAGGAGATGGGATTCTGGAGAATGAGAAGTTGATAAAAGAATTGATGGAGTGCAAATCTTTACTTGAATCAACGCAGGTTGATAATGTCGACGCCAAAAGAAATATTGCTCATGTAATGGAGGAGAAGACCAAACTGGAAGAGGAGAAACAGGATTATGCTTCTGAAAACGACAGGCTGCTAACTGAATTGGCAGAATGGAAGAAATCATTGGAAGGACTTCAGGTGGAGCATGCTAAGTTAAATGAGGTTCTTATTTCAGAAAGGGAGGACAGAAGTAAACTCGAGGAAGCAAATGAGCACGTTCTTCTCGAGAATAAGAAGATTTCTTCGGAGATTTTTGACTTCAAGAATTTGGTGGATAGTTTGCGTTCAGAAATTGCCAACTTAAGTGAGAGTCTTGATCTGGTAACAAAGGAGAGAACCAAACTTGGAGAAGAGATGGAGCATTTGAGGTTGGAAAAGGAGGAGTCTTTGGCGGAGTTAACAAACGGCAAACTCTTAATGAATGATCTGCAGATGGAATACGAGAAGTCTATGAATGACTTGAAAGATGGTGCTCTGCGGATTGCACAGCTCACCGAGGAAAATGCTACTTTTGAAGCCAAGATTAGGGAACTTGATGACTGGAAAATGAAGTCTGCGCAAAGAGACTTTCAGGAAACCGTATTAGTTGAACATAATTCTCAGCAAGCAAATGAACAGAATAACAGTTTGGAGGAAGCATTCGTCGAACATGTGATCCTGGATGAAGTTTTGAAGCAATATGTGTTCACCATTGAAGCCAAAAAGGGCGAGCTTGTAGTTTTGTGTGAAGACTTGAGGAAGGAAGGGATCAGCACTAAAGCAAAGAACTCTGAGCTAACAGAAAAGCTATGCAAATCTGAATCAAGAATCTCTGAATTGCAGGTACAAGTAGATAAGCTACATGAACAGGGGGATCATATGGCTTCTCTTAGCAGCCAATTGGAAGCACTTAAAAGAAAGCTGGATGCATCTATTGGGACCGTACCCATTACTCACTCAAGTGAAACTGGTGTTGGTCAGAATATGGGTACTCGTGTGGCTGCTTCTGTTGATGCAGCTGTTGCAGTGATCCAGGATCTGCAGGGAAAGCTTGAAGATGCTATCAAGAACCACAACATGCTTTCCAATTTTTACAATGATATGATGGAGAAGATTAAGGATTTAGAAGGGGCAAATGAGCAGGTTGCTTATGTATTACATAAAGTTTTTGATAACCTTCAGAAACTTGTGGATGATGCGGGTCCCTCAACAGAAGAAAGCCCAGATGATAGTCCTAAAAATAGGCAGCTGGATCATCTAGAAATCAGCAACTATGACATGTTTCTTGAACGATTGATAACGATTCTCCGTGAGCGAGCGCATTTTGAAGCCTTAAATAGAAAATACAACTTGGAGTTGTTGGGAAGAATAAAAGATATGGAAGAACAAAATAAAAGGTGTATTCATCCAGAAGTTATCATGAAGTTGCTGGGAGATATTCAGAATATGGTTGCGCTAGAGGACATTGAGATCAAACAAGATGAACCCATGTCTTCCCTCCAGCGTATAATTCATTTTCTCATTAATAGAGACAAAAGTGCCGAGAAGCAGGTTGGTTTACTTAGAGAAAAGTTGAAGCCTAAGGAAATGGAACTGATCAAGTTGCAGAACCAAATTGACCACTTATGCTTCTCAATCGTTCCATATGAAATCGAAAGTCACATATTTAAGGAAAGTCTGAGAAGTGCAATGGAGCAGCTTGTTACCCTTCGATTGGAAATGCAGCATAAGGAAACCGAATTTCATCAGTCTGAGCAGCGGGTATCTGCTTTGAGGGAAAAGCTCCACATTGCTGTTACGAAAGGGAAAGGTCTGATTCAGCACCGTGACAGTCTGAAACAGAGTCTGACTGCAGCATCCAGTGAGCTGGAGAAATGCTTGCATGAGTTGCAGTTGAAAGACGCCGCACTTCAAGAGACCGAAACAAAACTCAAAGCTTATTCTGAAGCGGGCGAACGTATGGAAGCTCTTGAATCTGAGCTGTCTTACATTCGCCATTCAGCTACTGCGTTGAGAGAATCATTTCTTCTCAAGGATTCTGTTCTTCAGAGAATAGAAGAGATTCTAGAAGATCTGGAACTTCCAGAGGACTTCCATGTCAGAGATATCATTGACAAAATTGATTGGTTAGCAAAATCAGTTTCTCAGAACTCTTTTCCTGTTAGCGGTTATCATCAAAAGGGTTCACTTGGAGCTGCTTCGTTCCCTGATTCTGGTTCAGGGGCTGTGGATGGCTGGAGAGAAGATCTAGAACCAGCTTCAGGTTCAGGTGACGAATTGAGAACAAATTACGAAGAACTTCAAAATAAGTTCTATGGGTTGGCTGAGCAAAACGAGATGCTCGAACAATCATTGATGGAGCGAAACAAGCTTGTGCAGCGGTGGGAAGAAGTTTTGGATAAGATAAATATACCCCCACAGTTGCGATCACTAGAGCCAGAAGATAGGATCGAATGGTTAGGAGCCGCTCTAACGGAGGCAAATGACCATGCTGACTCCCTTCAGCAAGATATTCACAATTTGGAAAACGTTCGTGGATCACTTGTTGCTGATCTTGAAGAGTCTGAAAGGAGATTAGTCGACCTCGAGGCGACCCTTCAGTCAATCACCGATGAGCGACAACAGCTTTCTGCTAGTTTGGAGGTCCGAATTCATGATTATAATAAAGTTTCCGAGAAAGCTGCGTTATACGAATTCGAGAATGAGAAGCTGCAAAACGAAGTTGGTGCATTGCAATTAAAATTGGACGAGAAGCGTATGGATGAGGAGAATATACACAATGTTCATGGTGAGATAAAGCGGCTGCAGGATTTAGTCAAGGACATGCTTCAAGCTCCAGAAACAGAAGAACTTGATTCAAGTACAAGCGATATCCAGAGGCTGGAAGGCTTACTACGGAAGCTAGCAGACAAGTACGCAAAACACTCTTTAGATGAGCACGTAGTAGGAGATCCGACTGAAGAGCACATCGCTGAAACAAGTGTGGTGACTCGTGGGGAAAGAAGCAGTGAACAGTCAGAAACTCAGTGGGAGTCGAATCTAGCAGTTTTAGAGAGAAAGCTAGAGGAGGCTGAAGGTGATTTAGTGCTAGCAAAGGATGAAAAGGATAGACATGTGGAAACAATTCAATCTTTGGCCCGTGAAGTTGAAGCATTAGAGGTAAAGAATCAAGAATTGCAGAAGTCACTTGTTCAGGAGGAGCAGAAGTCTGCTGCTGTGGCCCATGAAGTTGAAGCATTAGAGCTAAAGATTCAAGAATTGCAGAAGTTACTTGTTCAGGAGGAGCAGAAATCTGCTGCTGTGGCCCAAGAACTTGAAGCTTTAGAGGTAAAGAATCAAGAATTCCAGAAGTTACTCGTTCAGGAGGAGCAGAAGTCTGCTGATTTGGCCAATGAAGTTGAAGCCTTAGAGCTGAAGATTCAAGAATTGCAGAAGTTACTTGTTCAGCAGGAGCAAAAGTCTGCTGATGTGGCCCATGAAGTTGAAGCATTAGAGGTAAAGAATCAAGAATCTCAGAAGTTACTTGTTCAGGAGGAGCAAAAGTCTGCTGCTTTGGCCCATGAAATTGAAACATTAGAGGGAAAGACTCAAGAATTTCAGAAGTTACTTATTCAGGAAGAGCAGAAATCTGCTGCTGTGGCTCATGAAATTGAAGCGTTAGAGGTAAAGAATCAAGAATTGCAGAAGTTGCTTGCTCAGGAGGAGCAGAAGTCTGCTACAGTTAGAGAGAAGTTAAATGTCGCAGTTAGAAGAGGGAAGTCTTTGGTTCAACAGCGAGATAGTATGAAGCAAACCATCAACGATTTGACCTCCGAGGTGGAGCGATTGAAAGCTGAGCTCAATATTCGGGAAAATTCACTTTTGGAGTATCAGCAGAAGATGAAGGACTTGATTACTTCCCAAGAAGTGATGGAAGATAAAGATTCTGAAATTAGATTCTTAAAAAATCTTCTGTCAGAAGCTGAAAGCGAGCTGCAGGATAAAAGGAACACGTTGAGTGTGATTTTGGGTTTCTTGGCTGAGATTGATCTTGGGGTTGAATTGAGAGCTAATGATCCGGTTCAGAAACTGCAACAAATTGAGAAAGAATGGCACAATTTACAAGCTGCAGTGTCTTCTTCCGAACAGGATTCGAGAAAATCTAAAAGGGCTGCTGACTTGCTACTTGCTGAGTTGAATGAGGTACAAGAAAGAAACGAAGACCTTCTTGAGGAGCTTTCTAGAACCACCATGGAAATCTCGAAACTGTCAAAGGAAAGGGATTCGGCAGAAGCTGCCAAGCATGAATCTTTCTCACGTCTCGAACAGTTATCTGCTCTTCATATGGAGGAAAGAAGGGGCCAGTTTTCTGAACTTATGAGGTTGAAATCTGGTTTAGACCAACTAAGGCCAGGATTCAGCAAAATCTACAATCTGCTCAATGATGCTTTGCCCAAAGATTTGGACTACTTATACAATCTTGAAGCCAGTATTAGATCATTACTGGAATCAAGTGATAGTTCTAATATGGGTGGCCAAACTCTAAACAGCTCCAGGTCAGAGAACAAGGTAAGCTGTTACCTGCATCTTTAATTGTTACTAAGCATCCGCATTTTTAGTTTAGTTTGTCCCAGAATAAATGTCCATTTTTGAAAGTAAGTGTCTGCTTTCCAATCTTACCCTTAATTATGAGATGGAGAAATTTTCTTTATCTGCTAATAAGGGTGAACTTGTCATTTAGTTCGTCAAAAAAGTGTAATAATTAAGCATTTCAAAAACCGTGTTTTTTTCATTGTAGACCTTTATTTTGGGTTGATTCTCCTAGTCGCCTGATATTTTATCTCTTAAGTTTGTTTGAAGCTCATAGCCTCATACTATTCAATCTATTATTTTTTCTATAATGTTACAATGTAGAGATGTTTTGGAGTCACTCATGGGAGATAGCCATCGAGATAATTTCTGTCTGTCCTTTCGATAAAACAGCAATTTTATCATCAGTGGTGATTCACAAATGAAGCTGATGTCTTATTGAGTCGTAATTGTTATCACTTCTTGTTACACTAGAACTTGTTATTTTGGTCATCTCTTAATAACAAAGTTTGGTAGAGGAAGAGTTCTTATTTTTGTTGGCCTTCTCACATGTTATACAGATACTTCTTTTATACTTCTGATTAGATTCTCTTCTCAGGTCAACGTTCATCCCGAATTATTCTTAGATAGTACAGCAGAAGAGTACGGCAATGACAACGAGATCATTGATTTATGGAGGTTTGTTGGGAGCCACATGCGAGATTTAATAACCAATATCAGTGGTCTAGAAGAAAATTTGCAGAGCCATTCAAAATGTTTACATGAAGAAGTTATCATTTTATCTGAAACAGTGGCAACTCTTCATAGAGAAATGACTTCCCACAAACATTCCCTTGGATCTGCAAAGGAAGAGATTGCTTGGTTCGAGTCCACAGGTAAACAGAAAGAGACGGAGAATTTAGTGCTTCGTAAGTATATTTTAATGCTGTATGACACTTGCAAGAGTTCAGTTTTGGAAATTGAGAAAAGCAAAGGCCAATTGGTTGCAAATGATTCTTCTGTTGAAGATCTGTCCATTGAAGGAGATAACTTGAGCAGAGAAACTCTTTCCGTTCTTGAAGAGCGTGTCACGAGTATTGTGAACAGATTATTGTCGCTTGTTGAGGATTTTAACGGTATTCAGGCTGAGAGTGCGGAAGTGAACCTAAAGGAAATGAAGGCCACAATTTCTAGCTTACAGAAAGAACTAACGGAGAAAGATATTCAGAAGGATAGAATCTGTGTGGATCTTGTCAGTCAGATTAAGCAAGCTGAAGCAACCGCCGCTAGCAACTTGCAAGAGCTTGAATCTTCAAAAGCTCAGATTAATTATCTGAAGGGGAAGCTGGAATCGGTAAATCTGCAGCAGAATGTGTTGGAACAGAGGGTAAAAGAGCTAGAAAGTCAAGAGTCAACCGTGGTTGATTTACATGAAAAAGTAAAATCACTTGCAAATGCGTTGACTGCAAAAGAACAAGGTTTGATTAGCTTTCTTGGCTGTTGCAAGTAGTTTGATTTGTGAAAGTATTCATTTTTAACGAGTTTTGACCTGTTTTCTGCAGAAGCCGAAGCTTTATTGCAGGCGCTTGATGAAGAGGAGGCTCAGATGGAAAACTTGTCAAACAAAGTCACCGATTTAGAAAGGCTTGTGAAGCAAAGGGATCTCGATGTGGAGTCTGCTGAAGCTGCTCGTGGCAAAGCTTTGAAGAAACTTTCCATCACCGTGAGCAAATTTGATGAACTTCATCATCTGTCCGAAACCCTTCTGTCTGAGGTCGATAAGCTTCAGTCTCAGCTTCAAGAACGCGATTCTGAGATTTCGTTCCTGAGAGATGAAATCACAAGATGCACCAGTGATTCCTTGCTAGCGTTAGAAACTGACAAAAGGGGATTGGGTGAGATCCAAGACATCCTGACTTGGTTAGATTCAGTGATTTCTGGAGCAGAAACACACGATTTGCATCTTGATGGCAACAAAATCGATCAGGTTCATGAACAGAAAGAAATACTTAAGAAGCAAATCACAGCTATCATCTCTGAATTGAAAGATCTACGTCAAGTGTCGCAAAGCAAAGAGGATCAGTTGCTCACAGAGAGGAGCAAGGTTGAAGACTTGACGCGGAGAGGGGAACTTCTCGAGAGTTCTTTGAGGGAAAAGGAATCACGATTGAGTATGCATCAAAATGATGATGATTCTGCACAAACTGCATCAGTGACCTCCGAAATTGTGGAAGTTGAACCCGTGGTAAGCCATTTTTAAATTTCTTGTTTCTTAACTTGTTTTGAATTGCCAAGCAATTATATCAGATATGTAACGTATTATCTAGTCGACTAAGAGCCATCTGAATGTTATCTGATGCTGATCAAATTTTAAACAAATTGTTTTTTTTTCAATAAGTGCATATTTCACCAGTACAATTGAAGGAGAGCATAAGTTTTTAAGTCAAATGTCTTAGGCTTGCTTCAACTATCATGGGCCAACCGGTGTAGTTAAGGTGCACCACTTGTTTCCCAAGTTGTGGCAGGTCACATGTTAAAAAATAATAAGGCACATATACAGTAGTGAGGATTGTTTTTCTTTATGATTTTCCCATCCTCCCCTCCAACATAATTTAAGTTTAACATAATTTTGGGAATCCTTTGGTGTTTGTTTTTTAATCTTTGATTTGTTGTTTGTTACATTTGTTTGGTCTAGTTCTCAGTTTCAAGTTTCAACATCATATGTATTATGGGCACAGTGATGTGGCTTGAATGTGAAAAGCTGGGTTGTTTTGTTGATTGAGGTAGTTAGCGCACCAATAATTAATATAGAGATGCTGCATATATGACAATCACTTATAAAAAATGTTATAAAGTAAAATGTGAGATATTTCAACGAATAAACATGATGTAATTTTCATTATGAATGAAGTTGGAAGGTTTATTTAAAGATATCATTAACTGTAGACGTCTATTAAGGTAAGTTGCTGTCATGTGTAACAATAAGATCAATTAAAATGTAAGATTTTCACTGCTACGTGATTGGCGCAACTTGGTGATAAGTAATTATTCTCATTTGTGTTTTATTTCCTTGTCTCATTGGAGTATTTCATTCTGTGACTTTTACTGCAGGTTAATAAATGGCCACCGCAAGGGACCTCTCAAGTTCGAAGTTTACGCAAAGTAAATAACGATCAGCTGGCCATTTCCATAGATGACATGGACTCAGATGACAAGGATAAGTTAGAAGATGAAGATGATGATAAAGGTGATTATATTTTCATTTTTTCTGCTTTCACTCTCTTTGCAGGGGAGGAAGTCATCTGCTTTCCTTAAATATCATTTTTGTCTTGGAATATCTTGAATATTTTTCTTTTATTTTTGGTCCCCATTATATTCTTCATTTGAAAATCATAATTGTAAATATCATTTAGATTGATTTTTAAGTTGGAAGTGAGAAATGTGTTTCTTTTGGGGAAAGCCAATCAAGAAACTGGTTTGAGGGTATAGCAAGTCTTTTTCTTATCCTTATATTTACTTTTTATTTTGTTGTTCACTCAGCTCATGGTTTCAAGTCTCTTACTACGTCAAAACTTGTCCCAAGATTCACTAGGCCTGTTACAGACTTTGTTGATGGCTTATGGTACATTCTCTCTCTCTCTCTCTCTCT
>LUCG01246410.1:0-10553 GCA_001633085.1 Carthamus tinctorius
CACTCATCTGGCCAATGACGGCGACTTTGACCGTGGTCCCCCCTTTAATAATCTCTACCCTCCCATTAATCGCGTCAATCGGTGATCACGTCCATCGTAACCAAAGATGTGTGACTGAGATTGCTCTTTGTTTTTTCTTAAATTGACATCCTTCTCGTATGAACATCCCTCTCTCTCTCTCTCTCTATATATATATATATATATATGCATAGTATTCAAACGAGAACCCTCTTTATTTGTGAGAATGCGAGAACAATTGTAGGCCTCCAACTTAATTAACCCATATTCTTTAATAACGTAGTTCACCTCCATATACACATGTAACCCACTCACGTGTTTCTCTTCTCTTCACTCTTGGCAACATGCCAAGTTAGTAACTAGTAGCTATCTCTCTTAATACCAATCTTCTCTTCTATTCGGTGCATCTCTAAAGGTCTACTTGGAAGATAATGGAACCAACTCAAACGCCGTTGCCCAAGCTTCTCCTCAACTCGTCCCATCCCAACTTCTCCCATATACCCTCATTTCAATCCCATCACTCACTATGTAACCACGACGTGATAACGTTGTGTTAACGACGTGATAGCGTTATGAAAACATTGCGATAAACATTGTGATAACCCCATGATAAACACTGTGATAACATTACGATAAACATTGTGATAACCCCGTGATAATCTCTGTGATAACCCCATGATAAACGCCGTGATAACACCGTGATAACCCCATGATAAACGTCGTGATAAACCCGTGATAAACAGTATATCAATGAAAAATTGCATAACACCTCCACGTAAGAAGGATGAGACTTCGATCGTTTTTCTTGGTGACAACAACTTTAGTAGGGGCCATGCATTTTTGTTTGAAGGTTTAGGGTTTATGAAGAAGTTGTTTGAAGGTTTAGGGTTTATGAAGAAGTTGTTTGAAGGTTTAGGCGACAACAACTTTTGTTTAAAGGTTTAGGGTTCATGAAGCAGTTCCTTAATCATTTTTGTTTGAAGGTTTAGCGACAACAACTTTTGTTTGAAGGTTTAGGCGACAACAACTTTTGTTTAAAGGTTTAGGGTTCATGAAGCAGTTCCTTAATCATTTTTGTTTGAAGGTTTAGCGACAACAACTTTTGTTTGAAGGTTTAGGCGACAACAACTTTTGTTTAAAGGTTTAGGGTTCATGAAGCAGTTCCTTAATCATTTTTGTTTGAAGGTTTAGCGACAACAACTTTTGTTTGAAGGTTTAGGCGACAACAACTTTTGTTTAAAGGTTTAGGGTTCATGAAGCAGTTCCTTAATCATTTTTGTTTGAAGGTTTAGCGACAACAACTTTTGTTTGAAGGTTTGTGTGTTAGTGTAGGAAGAAGTTGTAATTGTTAAGTGAAAAAAAATGTGGACGACAAGTGTTCTCGCATTCTCCTAAATAAGAAGGGTTCTTGTTTGAACCCTTCCCTATATATATATATATATATATGTACGTATGTATGTGTGTGTATGTATTAGGAGGTTTTTCAAAAAACAAAATCCTTCCATTGAGGTTTTTCACACAGTGTGAAGGTTTTTCCTAAGAGGTTTTTAATGAGGTTTTTCGTCATAGGTCGTAATTGCACAACCCATTTTTTCAGAGGTTTTTCGTAGTTAACCAGTTCTAACTTTATACAATTTTATAAAAACCTCGTATTAATCGGGTTTTTTGTATTAATCAGTTTTATTTATTAATATATGTACAAGTTTCATATTAAATTTTTTATTATATATTAATAAAACTATTGAATATGTTATATATATATATATATTAATGCAATGGTATTTGATCGGTACAAATAAATATGTATTTGTATAAATTTTAAATGTATTTATTCTAATAAATAAAAATATAAATGATAGAATTAGAGAAAGGGATGAAAATCGAAACAAACCCATATCGTAAAATTATAATACTACAAGGGCTCTTTTTTTATAATATTCTTTTTATATTAAACGAAGTCGAAATGAATAAAAAACAAAAAACACATAATATATGGTCTAAAATTATAATACTACAAATTATATTGGGCATAATTACACCGACCAGCAACCGATGATTATCATTATTTTAAATGTTATGATTTTGAAATTCAAATATAGTCAGCAGCATGCTTCTTGCCTTCTACAAGTCCCATATATTGTCACCTTTCTTCATCCCAACAGCCCCAATTGTAGAACAACAGTGGCCAGAGAGCTATGGAGAACGGTTCAACGTTGATGACGAAATGGGGATTCCTGAGGAGCTCGAAGCAGAAGACGGAATCGAAGTCAGCCATTGATGGAGTTCTCACTTTGATCATGTCAAATTTAAATATCTCCGACAGCAGACCCGTCATCCCTATGGCCCGTGGCGAGCCTTCTGCTAGTTTCACCTGCTTTGGTAAAACCCCGATGGCCGCAGATGCCATTTCTGAAGCGGTCCGGTCAGCTAAGTTCAATGGTTATTCCCCAACCGGCGGGGTTCTCTCTGGTAGAAGGTACTTGCGTCACTGGTTTATAGGACACAAAAAAAATAAAGCCTTCTAATAGACCACTTTAATTTATAGGACCAAAAAATAAAGTGTCCAATCTAAAGACGTTGTAATAAGTTTATAAGACGATTTTTAGCGTCAAAACAAGTTTTTTAGGATATTTAAAAAAAACGTCATATTAGCTATTTTATAGGACACTATTTGAAAAAATATCGTATAAAAACAACTGTTGTAAAAGAAGATGGGTTTGTAGGACACTTTCTCAAAAGTATCTTATAATATAGCTAATACGGTCTTCCAGTGCTGTGGCGGATTGTTTATCGCTCGGGGGGTTCATAGCGCCCTAACCGAGTTCGAGTCTTCCCGTGCGTATGCCTGGGGACATTAAAGTGGGGCCATGTTTAGCCCCCAAAATTGCCGGGGATTAGTCGGGCCAAAGCCCGGACACCCTTCCAAAAAAAATAGCTAATACGACACTTTGTATTAAAAGTATCCTTAAAAACTTGTTAAGACGCCTAAAAACATCTTATAATCTTGTTACGTCTTTAGATTAAACACTTTATTTTTTGGTCTTATAAATTATAAAGTGGTCTATTGGAACGCTTTATTTTTTAACTCAATTTTGTTGCAGTGATTTCCAATAAAAATCTCCTATCCCAAAATCTCTCTCTCCAACCAATTCAGGTTATGGTTTTTTTCCTAGATGATGTATATTCATAAATTCATATAAGATGAGAGTATGTCCTTCCTTATATAGGGCTGTAGCAGAGTACCTATCTCAAGATCTTCCTGATAAGTTATCACCTGATGATGTATTCTTGACATTGGGATGCAAACAAGCTGCCCAAACCATATTAACTGTCCTTGCGGGTTCCAAATCAAATATTCTGTTTCCAAAACCAGGCTTTCCATATTACGAAGTTTTCGCTCAATCTTGCCATTTGGAAGCCCGCCACTTCGACCTTCTTCCTGAGAAAGATTGGGAGATTGATCTCGATTCAGTAGTAGCTGTTGCAGATGAAAACACGGTTGCCATGGTTATGATTAACCCTGGAAATCCCTGTGGGAGTGTTTTCACACACCAACATCTAAAAAAGGTGCCAATGTGTGTTTATTACTTTGTTTTTCTTTATGGGCTTTTTGTCTTGATTACAATATGAGCAATATCTGGGGTGGCTTTTCTGTTAGGTTGCTGAGACTGCCAAGAAGCTTGGCATACTAGTGATTGCTGATGAAGTTTATGATCACTTTGCTTTCGGGAAAAAACCTTTTGTTTCGATGGGGGTCTTTGGGTCGATCACCCCTGTCATTACGCTTGGGTCCTTATCAAAGCGATGCGCGATTCCTGGTTGGCGAGTCGGATGGCTTGTTACACATGATCCTAATGGCATACTTAAAGAACATGGGGTTAAGTTCTCTCTCTTTTTCTAAAACTTACATTTATACACATGCTTTGAGCAAACTTAAGTATTCAGTGTGGTAACTCAGATTTTCTCTCCTAATGTTCTTTACAGATTGTCGAATGCATTAAGGGATACTTCTATGTATTCTCCAGCCTTCCAACGTTTATTCAGGTTTCTTACTAACATCCTGTACCTTATGTATCCTGATTGAGAGTGAAAGGTTTATGAAATGTGTAGGAAAGAGAAAACTGATGTGACAAAGTCATGAACCTCTGAAGACTGAGAGAAAACTGAGAGACAACTCTTAGTTTTTGCGTATTTGAAAGTACAATTTATGTTTTATGCATGCGTGAGAGTGAAGGATTTAGAAACCAGACAATGAAATATTGTTTAGAATCGAGAAATCCTGATATCTTCTGTGATTTCAAATACTAGCAACACAAAATGTCTTTAAATGATGCTCAACTATGTGTTATTCATGCTTTTCTTTGATAAGATGTTGAGTTTATTTTTGTGCATGTAGGGAGCCCTTCCTGAAATACTTGGCAAAAGAAAACAGGGTTTCCCTTTGGAAACCATTAAAACAATTAGAGAAGCTGCAAATTCTTGTTACAAGGGAATTATAGATGTCCCAGGTGTAACTTGCCCAAGCAAGCCAGAAGGATCAATTTTTACTATGGTAAGAAGAATGGGATGATGCAATTTTTTTATGTATATATAAGATTTTAGATGAATTAAGTTGAAAGGGATATATGCAAATTTTATATATCCTTTAAAGATTTTAGATAAGTTATAATTACCTGGTTTGGGCCAAAAATACAAGATAAAGACTAAAGAGTGTGCATGGGCAAACCCTACTAAAAAAAAGAGTATTGACGGCAGAAACAGTCGGAAAACCGTCGGAAATAGACTTTACAGACGGTTTTCCGATGAAAGAAGTGTCGCTAAAAAGTTGGTTAGTAAAAGTTAACCGACGGTCTTCCGACTGTTTCATTTACCGATGATGGCTTTCCAATTGTTTCATTTACCAACGGCTTTACGACAGTTTATTAACGATTTTCCGACGACTAATTAAAAAATAAATAGAAAATAAAATAAAAAAGAAACATTCGCAATCGGTCGCAATTTTCCGACTGCTCTTAACGCTCGGTAATACACAGTTTTTTAGTAGTGAAATGCTTTCCGGGTCATAGATGATATTTGTTTCCCTAGGTACTGTTCGTCTTACTTCTCGTGTTTTGTTTCAAAGGTGAAATTGGATCTATCGGTGTTTGAAGACATCGAGGATGATTTGGACTTTTGTGTCAAGCTCGCTAAAGAAGAGTCTGTTTTAATCCTACCAGGTAATTAAGATGAAAACTCAAGTGAAAATACTTTCTTTCCATAAGATATTTAGTGGTTTATACTCTAGCATACTTTATCTGAAGATCAAACACATTGCTTTTCAGATTGAAAAAGTACATAAAATTTTGATGAGCCACTGAGCCAAGGAATAGTGAGGATATGCATATGTAGTTTTAGTATGCATTAATTATGTTGTCAAATACCAATATCATCATGATTTTCTTGAATATATCTTAGAATTTGAATAAAATTTTGAAGTTAAATCTCTATGATTGACCTTAAAGCCTACTTATAAGTTGTTTCTTCTCGTCTTTTCTACAATCCAAAATTTGCTTCTTTTTCCTTTTAGGCATTAGCGTAGGACTCAAGAACTGGCTACGGGTAACATTTGCTATGGATCAATCATCTCTTGAAGATGGCATTAAGAGGCTTCAAGATTTTTGCAGAAGGCATTCCAAGAAAGCATAAAGTGTGAAATAGTCGCGCGTTCGAACAAATTTCGTGCAGGTGTTGTGTATGGTCGGTCATTAATAAAGTCATGAAGGAAAACAGTGATGTTATATATTCATATGTGATAACTCTAATCTTGAGCGTAATTTACATATCGCCTACGTGTGTTTTTCTTCCCTCATAGCCGTTTTTGTTCTTTATGGTTCGCGTTTCTTTATTTTTAATTTTGTTTTCATTTGGATCCGTTGAGGATGTTTTTATGGTTATGTGCATCATTTTTTGGGAAAATCCATTATTGTTGAATTTGTTCACTGTTTCACAACTGTGGGCAGATTCAAAAAAGATTATTTGGGTCTATTGGCAAGAGTGTGAAGTTTGTCAAGAGAATGATGGATGGAAAGCTGGCTGGCAACCATTGGATTTTTTGAAGGTTTTAACTTTTACATATGGGTTAAAAAGAAGCTTCACTTATCCTTAAGTTGGATATAAATAGAGATCTTGCCTTCCCTCATTCATCATCCATCGAAAAAAGAGCTAGCACAAGGGGCTTTTAGGTTATTAGCATTGATTTCTTGTATTTTTACTTTAAAGCATTTTACTTTCCGTCCAAGTCACTACCAAAAGGGCGACATGCTGGGTCTTTAGGGGCGACTTTTGTCAGGCCTAATACCCTTAATTTTAGTAGTGTCTTGGACGGAAAAAGGGGCGACATGTCGCTGCTATTGCCTCGTCGTTGTTGCTCAATTGTCACCCCTATTTGTGTCGACTCTATTTCTTATCGCTTCTATTACTTTGTGTCGCTGCTAATAATGTCGCTACTATTACTCTCTTTTTTCACAGTATTTCAAAAAAAATATATAGATAAATAACCGGCATAATATATAAAACCGACAAACAATTACAAAATCCCGAATAGTTGGTTTAATTGTTGTTTGTTACACAAATACGTCCTTTAACACTAAATAAAGTTATAAAACATAAACTACTTATCACCATTACAAGGGGCTTTTAGGCTCTTAGCATTAATTTCTTGTATTTAAAGCATTTTACTTTCCGTCCAAGAGTTAGAACAAGGCACTTTTAGGTTCTTAGAATTAATTTCTTGTATTTTTACTTTAAAGCATTTTACTTTCCGTCCACCGTCTCACCACGTTGGTGACAATTTTAAATTTTGTATTTATGCAAGTGCTTCTTAAGTATTCTTCTACTTCTATTATGTTCTTTAATTTATTATAAGATAAGTACCTCTTTAGGTGTGGGTGTGATCCATATCTAAGACTAGTAGCCAACACTTGGGTGTTGTCATTTTTACTAACTCTTAGCTTTGGTCACTTTAGTAGAGACCTAACTTAATGCCAACAAGAGGATCAACTTCAAGTGTAAATATTAGATATTTGACTAAGAGATGGACGAATCCAGAAATACCGTGTTGAAATGCGGGTTTTTATATGATTTTAACTAAGGTTCAAATGTCAGTCAATATTGATGTCACAAAGAGATTCGGACATTTATTTCCGTACTGATAGATCTACGATCCTTAGAGGTAGGCTTTGTTAGATCAAAGTCGTGAGTTGACAAAAATGGTGACTTTGCTGAGATAGAGAGCACTTTTTGTGAAAGTTCACTTTTGAGAGAAAGGGACTCTTATTCCTATACATGTTTTCGTAACACTTGTTTCTGACCATGAGGTTACAACAAATGTCATATATAGTGCTTACACCCATATCTTTTTCTTCAATTTATTTTTCTCTACTTAATTGTTGAAATCACCAAACTCGCTTAAATGTTTTCTTCCTCTTTAATTAAAATCAATGTATTTTCAACTTAGCACTTGAAACTCTAAAGTTCGATCCATATGGATATGATCTCGGTCATTTCACCATATTTTCATCACTTTATTACTTGAAAGTGATTATAGTGTCAGACATGCACTTGTATATTATTGTCGGAACATTATAGCCACTTTGAGGATCTATAATGATTTACCACTAATTTTTAGTTTTTGTCCTCACTAATCTATCCTAGTGGTAGAGATGTAGGTACAATCCATATGTGTGAGGTCTCAGGTTCAAACCATAGGCATGGCGCCTCTACCAATGTAATGCATATGCTGATTCATCTCTCCTATAGTAATCGTGGGGCCGGTACGGTTGGGGCCCCTCAAAGGGTGACATCTACCTTTTTCATATTTTTGAACGTTAATTTCTCTACAGATGGAATCAACATCTTCATTTGTGTGAGATGCCTTCGTTTCTCAGGAAAATATTTAATCAGAAAAATGTCATAATGGTAAATGATAAATCTGAAATAAACATTCATACATACATCAAATCAAAACATTTCTTCCTCGTATGAACCTTTGAATATGCTAACATATAAGGTAATCAATTATACTTGACTCCCGAATCGTAAACAAAATGATGATCAACCACATAAACTATACATCAATTTTTAGCATGGAAAACTCCTGAAGACGTATCATGATAAGGAAATCATCTCCTAGGTGATTTCTCTTTAGCAAATTCGGCAAAGTACACACACACACACGTACACACCGACCTTGAGCTTAGAGAGCCGGTTCAATAATTTTAAGGTGGTGTTTTATACTATTTCCCCTCCATGCTTATCATTCAATGAACATGCGATATGATTTTAATAACTATTGCGGTTAATTTCATTCTCATTTCTATATTTATATGGAGTTCTTTAGTTGTTGCTTGAATATTGGGTCCAAGAGTGTGAGCTCTCCGCAACACCACGTCTTATGCCATTTTGAACGTTCATTAAAATAGATAATTCATAATTAATGTCTCTCTTTGATGAATTGTTGTCATCGAATCTATAGCTAGCCTCATTAGAAATTTGGTTCTCTCTCCACCTAAAAGTAAGGGTATTTTCTATAACGTTTAGGGTTAGCTGCTCAATTGACAATAAGGCTTAAACCTTTGGCAACTGACATCTCCTCACAATCTAGTCACCGGTTCAAGTCGTTGGGATTTTCCAGGCTATTCCCTAGGCCCCGGAATTATATGAGGTGTATGCAAGTTGGTCTAGACATCCATGGTTAAAATAATGTTTTGTCCATGATGAAAGAAACTATTGTTTTTTATGATATACGACACACTTTCCATCATCAAAGATAAGTCTTCTTCTGTTGATGATACCTAACTTTCAAGTAATGAAAGTAGAACGATTATACGCAAGGAGGGAAAAACTAAATTTGTACTCGAACATCAATAGACAACACCAATATCACAATCTCTTAAGTAATTTTCAATATCACAATCTCTTAAGTAATTTTCACTTAATACAGGATGCTTACTATCCAGCTTATGATAATCATGTACTTCAAGATCATAAGGTTCATGCAAACTTAACATACAAGACGTACAAATGCATATTCAATAAATAATATACGATGACCAAAAAGAAGACAATGCAATCTTCTTGAGGATCTATTCAGAAAATAGTATACAATCCAACTGACATATGTTTCAAACCTTTGGAAATCACTAAAGATGAGCCAACGAGGGATTGCTGCTTTTATGCTTTCTTGGAGTGCCTTTTGCAGAAGGCTTCAAGCCTCTTTATGCCTTCTTTAAGAGATGAAGGCTCGATAGCAATTGTTAGACGGAGCCCATTCTTGAGTCCTACGCTTATACCTGAAGGAGAAATTGAGTATCCAATCTGGGAGTGTCCCATAAAAGAGCAGAAGAAAATGGTAACAACACAACATCACTTTTACCTGGTAGAATTATAACTGATTCTTCTTTGGCAAGTTTGACACAGAAGTCCAAATCATCCTTGATGTCCTCCAAGATCGATAGATCTAGTTTCACCTTTTAAATAATAAAAGCCACACGTAAGAAAACTCTTGTTGAACAATTGGTGCATCAAGGCTCCTTTGCTTTGCAAGAGTCTTGAAGTTTAAAACCCGAACACATCACCTTACAACTTATATTAATTATCTGAAATTGACCTTAAAATGTAATTGTTCATCTATGTCCTTACCATAACAAACATTGATCCTTCAGGCTCACTTGGGCAAATGACACCAGGGATGTCTTTAATTCCCTCATAACAAGAATTTGCAGCTTCTTTTATCGTATTTATGATTTTTAAAAAGAAATCTTCTTTAGTTTTCCCGAGGATATCAGGAACCGCTCCCTGCAAGTAAAAGAAAAAGGCTAAGATCAAATAAAAGGAACCCATGAAGAACACCTAGTTTAACTTTGCAATATCGTAAATCCACTGACATACATGAAGATCATATAAATGTATGTAGTAATCGTAAGAACCTGAATAAACGTTGGAGGGTGAGATGATATATTGAGATATTCTGTAATGCATTCAATGATCTGAAAAAGAAAATTATAAAAGAAAACTTAATTTAGCAAGATGAAGATATATAAATTTGATCAAAGCCGCAAGTATGTCCAGGTAAATATACGAAAGAGAACCCCGTGTTTCTTAAGGATGCCATTAGGATCATTGATGACAAGCCATCCAAGTCGCCAACCAGGAACAATCCACCTTTTCGATATAGAACCAAGTGTAACGACAGGGGTAATTGATCCAAAGACTCCCATAGGAACAAAAGGGTTTTTCCCAAAAGCAATATGACCATAAACTTCATCGGCAATCACTAAGATCCCAAGCTTCCTAGCAGTCTCAGCAACCTAAAACAGAAGAGACACGCCTGGACCGCTCTTATCAAAGATTCATAGCTCCCAAGAATTTAATACAATATAACCAAACGAATTACGAAAAGCAAAAGAATGAACACACGTGGGCACCTTTTGTAGATGTTGGTATGTGAAAACATTCCCACAAGGATTTCCAGGGTTAATTATAACGATGGCAGCTGT
>LUCG01246514.1:0-10295 GCA_001633085.1 Carthamus tinctorius
ATTATTTCCATAAAATACACTAATTGATTGGTTCTCAAGGTGTGCACTAATTGCAATGTGTGTATTTGATTTTCCCTATATATATATATGTAAATTATTTGAGAAATTACGTCTCATTTTAAATCAGTTTAATAGTCTTTTTAGAAAAAAATATCGTTACCGTGCAACGCGCGGGTCCGACACTAGTAATAATGAATTGTAAATTATAAAGAGGCAACAACAATAAATTATAGAACAAAAATAATAATAAATTATAGAATAAAGAAACCAAAATTGTAATTTCACTAGCTCAGTTGGTTTCCCATGGGCGGTAACATCCTTGGGGAGACCCGGGTTCGATTCCATGGGGGAACAATTGAGTCCTTGAGGAGTACTCAGTCATAGACTGGATCGCGCCCCAGCTCAAAAATTCAAAGACTTAGGCTGGGAATAGGCCCAGTGTAAGCTGGGTCGGGACAAGACGGACTAGGGGGCTGCCCAGTTGGATGCCCGATACCACCTGGGAGGCATGCGTGCGTGAGTGTGTTCGGTGGTAGTCGTTCGAAGGGTTCGGTGCCGCCATGCCTCCCAAAAAAAAGGTAAATAAACGAAAATAGCAACTTTTAATAAACGCTATATTATTTGTGATGTAACTACTACTATGTCACTTAGACGTCACAAAAGCAACTTTATAATTTCTTTCTACTTTTAAATAAAACATTTCGTATATTTATACTCGGAATAAATTATATATTTTTAAAACATGAATTACCTCGTTCCAGTAAGCATTTTGAGGGCGTTTGATTGGGGGTATTGAGGGGTCAGGAATTAGAATGATAACGAAAACTGTTGTTTGGTTTGATATTATATAATGGAATCATTCCTGTAAATCCATTAATTTCCATTCCTGACCAAATTGGTGTGAATAAAAATTTTATTTCTACTTGGTTTTTTTTCCATGCATTATTGCATCTCTTGATGTTAAATGAAACATCTTGTTTATTTTTAAGTTGGAGAAACATATTTTTTTTTTAATATGAAACGATTTTTCATTGATTATATTAAGTTAACCAAACACCATCAATGCAGTGCTCATTTTCATTCCCGTTCTCTTACATTTTCATTTCCATTCTCATTCTTTAAAATGAACCAAACGCCCCCTTAGTGTTCGGAGTAAGCTAGAATTCTGATCCATAAACTTATATTTAATTTATATATTTAGTTCACAAGTTATCTTTTGTCTATGTTTGTCTAATATGTGGTTAGTTTTGACCAATTAAATAAATATTATGGCTAACATATCAAATCAACGCAATATCCATTTTATCTTTCATTCACTTAAAATTTGTTTATTCCGGCTCGTTGCCCATAAATTCACTAGATGCAAAGTGGGTCACTAAAGACAAGCCACTGAAACCATGAATTTTGGTAGAGTTGGTTTACAAGAATTTTCTTTTTAATAGATGTTGAAAAATATTCAGATTTAAACAATCAAATATAACTAATTTGCGACCAAATTTAATACTTTATTTATTATTATAAAAAGTTGCCAAGTTTCGGCTAAAACTGATAGATCATTCGTGATCAATTCAGTGTAAGAAAGGTAGAAGGAGAGTGTCCCGTTATCGGACTATTTAAGACGAGACTAAAAATTTAAAACCAACCTGAAAGAACGTCGAACTTGATGATATCTAGATCTGCACGGAATGACGATTCCTGTCCTTAAAGGTGTTTACGTTGCCTATTCGCTGTAAGCCTCGTAACGTAACGACCCAGGATTTAATGCAGTCTGTTGAGCGGTTTTCAACAGCGATGAAAACCGTGAACTGAAAGAACGATGACAGAAAGAAATCGCAGAGAGAGAGCTTTCGTATTTTGGATGATTAGAACTGAAGAGGAAGCCTTTATTTATAGCTGAATAAAAGAATAAACTTACTCTCCAAGAAATAATCTTTCTCTCCAAGAAATAAGCCTACCCTCCAAGTAATAAACTTACTTTCCAAGAAATAAGATTTCTTTCCAAGAAATAAGATTTCTCTACAAGCAATACGCTTTCTTTCCAAGAAAACTTAGTTTCCAAGAAAATTATCAAGCTAAATTTTATAGCTGTATCTCTTCTTTTATTAGCTTCTCTTCCTATGTGGGACAAGATAAACTTGTCAACATTCCCACTTTCAATATAAATTCCAACAAAGAACTGAGTACATGAGTCGTTGGAGGGGAAAGCGATAAACGGGGTAGCGGTGAACACCGACCCCACCCTGCCGGCTTGTCAACTTTGAACCCCGTCAGGTTGACCAACCCGTTGGGGAAATCCAATTTTTTTTTCGACCGTTAAACAATTTTAACTTTTTTTACCATATATATATATTTATATATACACACACACACACTGACACACATCATCATCATCATCTTCTCTCATATTTATTTCACCAAAATAAAAAATAATGGGTTCATCAGCATCGTCATCATCATCAATGGTTGATTTTTCATCATCATCAAGTGAGGAGTCATCGGACGGAGAGACTAACACATGTAACACTCAAGCTTTGACAATGGTTGCTAACATGTCGTCCACGAAAAATTAGAACGGTCATAAACGCTTGCGTTATTTTACATAACATGATTTTAAAAAACGAATGGCACACTATACGCCTGTTTGGAAACAACTTAATGAGCGTAATGGACCGTTAAGCTTATTCGGTCAGCTATGTTGTGGTGTTTGGAAGGAGCTTAATGATATAAAATGGTGCTAAGCGAATAAGATTTTAGAGAGTACCCTTATGCAGACAGACACCTCATTTCCATTCCTACCCCTTAGCCCTCCTACTCTTTTCATCACTGTCTAAAAAATCGATGCCTCCTGCTTCTATCGTCGCACGCCTCCTCCGGCGAGAATCGTCGCCTCCCTGATTATATCGTCGTACCCCTCCTTCGGTGTTTGATTTTTATGCAGATGGAAACACTTTCTCGAAGATCGACGGAAACCCCCTCTCCGGTGTTTGATTTTGATGCAGATGCTGAACGAGATTTTGATGCAGATAGACATCGATGTTCTTCTCTTGTGTTTGATTTTGATTTTGATGCAGATTTGGGTTTGATTTATTGATGCCCTCCTATGTTGCTTGATTTTGATGCTGATTTGGGTTTGATTTTGATGCTGATGAAAATTTGGGTTCGATTTTATCGATGTCCTCCTCTGTAGATCCAAATACAATAGAATGAATTACATTTTTTGGGTTTGGAACTTTGGTTTGCATCTGCAGATCCAAGCACCCATGAATTACATTTTGGGTTTGATTTGCATGTGCAGATCCAGGCACTATTGAATTACATTTATGGGTTTTGCAAATTTAGGTTTGCATATGATTGAATCTGTGTTTAGATTCTAATTATTTAATATCTAGAGATCAATAAAACATAAAAATAAATGGAAGGTTAAAATGGTCACTTTTATCATTAAGGCAGTTTGTTCAGCATGACTAACAAACAACAATCTTACTAAATACATTCAAACAACTTTATACAGAAAACTAACTTTATCCATACAGGACTTAATGAAAAACCAACCAAACAGGCCATATATGTCCTTTCCAATAATCCGATCTTCCACCGAGTTAATAAAGGGTTTCTCAAGAAGTATACATAAATAATTTACAATAAATACATAACCGGGAAACACATAACAACCTTAGATCGAATCTCGTGGAACACATTTGGAACACCTAATTACCCCACTTTTTAAGTGTAGTTGTATTTTTAATTTTTTATTTAGTTGTAATTTTTAATTTTATGTTATATTGTTGTTTTTATTAATTAATGAATTAAAATTTTAAATTATATATATTTGAATATAGATTTTAATTATGTAAAAATTTTTTTGGAAGGGATAGGGTTTCAAGGGTTTCAGAGATATAGAATAATGGAAGAAAGAGGGTAAAAAGTTGATTTGGTAAGTGGGTTAAAGGGGGTGAAAACACTCCTTTCAACCTTATAAACTGAAGTTCTAAATTTTATTAATATTAATTTTTTAGCTGAATGGTACCATTCTATAAAAAGATGTGGCCAATTCTTTGATTGGATAGAGGGAGTTGTATCATGCCACCATCAACAAGGGTTTGAAGGCCACATATATGATTTGACTAATGAATTCTAAATGATTAAAGATGAAGAGGTGTCACATTAAAGCAAGAAAAATGGTTTAATGACAAAAAAGACCTTTCATGAGCTCATCTTGTGCAATAAACACCATATATTATCTTATGCAATAAACACCATTCCTCATTTTTACCACTAAGTTGTCTGTCTACCATGTGTCCTTTAATGGTTGGTTGCGATCAAAACCAAGTAATCTTTTTGATAAAATGAAGTCTTAAATGTGAAAAGTGTAAAGATTCCAAGTAACATAGAAAGGTGTTACTATAACTTTATGGATAAGGATCGTAACACGTTGTATTCTGATTCTACTAGATTCTTTCGATTTTACATTTGAACATTTTCAGTTTTTCACTACAAAAACCAAATTTGGTATGAAATAATTGAAATTTTTTTAAGGATTAAGTCAGTAAACTGATTATGTATTGATAATTGAAGTCTGTAAATATATATCGTTGTTGGGTTGCTGCATACCATTTGGCAGACATCACAATTTTTAGGGGCCGTTTGGTATGTAGAATGTTTTTGGATGAAAGAAGATTTGTCAAAGGAATTTGATTTTGAATGAATTGAAATGAAATGAAATGTATCAGGTTTGATCACATGTTTGATTAACAAACATTG
The DNA here is from genome assembly GCA_001633085.1 of Carthamus tinctorius. Classification (NCBI taxonomy): domain Eukaryota; kingdom Viridiplantae; phylum Streptophyta; class Magnoliopsida; order Asterales; family Asteraceae; genus Carthamus; species Carthamus tinctorius. Next base: position 4,762 of record LUCG01246514.1, read on the forward strand.
GAATAAAATTTGTTAAAGGAATATGTTTGTTTTGTTTACATAATATAGCCTTGGAATTTGAATGAAATTATAGTAAGTGATCAAAATACTCTTTCTTAAAATTTTGAAACTGGGATCAACTACTCTGGTTAAGATCAACCAATGGTAGTCGATATGGTTCAGAACGATGGTGGTAGATGGTGATTCAAAATGATGGTGGTCGGCGATGGTTTAGATCGGTGGTGGTCGTCAGTGGTTCAGATCAGGGACCGACGGTGGTCCAAATTGGTGGTTGTCAATGCTAGGTCAGAAAGGTGGTGGTCGGCGGAGGTTCATATGGATTTGGGTATATCAAGTAATAAAGAGGTGGATAGTTTCGTATTTTCAAAAAATGGGATGGAGTGGAGTGGAATTCCTTCTCAATTGTGATGGAATAGCCAAATTCATGAATGGTAGAATGTGTGGAACTTCATTCCATTCCATAGGTAAACCAAACGTTTGAACGTAACTTGGTCAATGGATTTGATTATTCCAATTTCCGTTGTAATCCTGCGAAGCAAACACCCTTAGCATGTACCACGAAATCTGCAAGGACCATAGTCTCCATGGTGGCCATGTCTTCGGATCTCGCAGATATTTCTTAGTACACTTGATCCACCTATCTTTTTTAGTTTGATTGGTTTTCGTTCTGACTAACCTTTCCATTCAACCACTAGAAACATAGTCGGTCATGATATTTTGAAGGCCTTATGCAGAACCTAAAAATGCATGGCTTGTGGCCCTAGATCATTTTTCCAGTTATATTATTTATCAAAATTTTCTATTACTAAATTCAAAAATAAAATGTTTAAGTTTAGAATACACATGAAAGTATAAAATAACTATAAACAAGATCAAAATGAAAATCAAAGTGATGTTTATATCTTTAAACTAATGCTAATAAATTTCATATGAATAATCTTATGATAAGAGTAAAAAGTTAATAGTTACACAATTAAGAATAATCATATGATAAGTCAAATGTACAATATATACCACATAGTTTAATGCTCTAATTAATAATAAACTAAAGTTACTAGGTACATTTTCCATAAAGAAGAAAATAATTAGGCATGCATTACTGTTTCTTGAACATATAGAAGAAAATCTTCTATTACACTTTTATAATAAAATTTTGATAGAAACTCATTCTCAATCAAAAGCAAACTTATAACATTTATCTTTCTTGAGATATAATCGATTGTAAATTGATTTTCAGAAGGTTTCAACATTACTAAGTAAAATATTAAAAGAGTCAATAATACTAACTTTTCATTAAATAATCAAACAAAATTAATAGAAGAAATATTAAGAACTAAAAGTTAAAAAAACTTAGGGTTTGGTTGTGGAAAACTGTTTTCATTTTCATAGAAAATATTTTCAAAAAACGGAGTTGGGTTTTCATTTTCAGATTTCTCTGAAAATCCTAGAACTTAACGCTTTTTGGTTGAAATGGTCAGAGTTTTCATTTCCGTTTTAGAAAAATTAGAAAACGCGTTTGGAAAATTTTGGAAAACTACTAAAATCAGTTTTCTAATTTATATAGAATTTAGAAAACAGAAAATTTTCATTTTTTTTGAAAAACTTTTGAAAAGTGAACCAAATGCGTTTTCTGAATTTTCATTTTCCTTGGAAATTTTTCTTTAAAAACTAGAAAATTTTCCACAACCAGAACGCACCCTTGATGTTTATCGGTTGAAATTTGTACCTTAAACATGGAAAAAAACCTAAGGAGAATTGTAACGTTACGATGATGGCAACGGACGAAAACCAAATAATTTTTTTAATATTTTTGCTTTTTAAAAGATAATCTAAAGAAGGTGATCACAAAAGATGTATGCTAATTTGAAAAATTAAAGAAACCATTATAGCTCTTTAAAAAGGTTATCTTAAAAGTTTTTACTGACAAAATTTTCATAAAACTATATTTTCTGAATTTATAATTAAATTATCTTAAAAAAATTTACGATTAATTTACTTTTAAATAAAATTAAATAAATCATAAGATTTTAATAAACTCAATAAAGAGTGAAAAAAAATTATATAAAATGTGAGAGCGGGGTTTAAACACAAACTCACCACCTCCTAATAAACAATACAAGACGTTTGCCAAATCAACTAAATTAACTTGTGATAAAGAATGGATTTTCAAAATTTATTTTTATTATATTAATATAAATAATTTAAGAGCTTTGCAGGTTCCACGATCGAAGGACCTATGCAGTGATTGCAACATCATCTGCTACCTCCAGGGCCGTCCCTAACTACAAAACCTACCTCTCAGTTCTTCTTATCGTATTAAGTGTAAGCTTTCAACAGAAGATGAATTTCTTGGTCCATTGAAATAGACCTCATTCTTTCACTTTGTGGCCGTCTTCCAATTCAAATAGCCCCACACCGTATCGTTTTACACAGTAATACTATGTCGTTTCGATGAATAAAACAACAAAACCATTGTTTTACACCATATTGTAATACACGTAACATCGCATGTGAAAGTTGCAATGGTTAAAAGATAAAAAGATATATGATGATATGGGTATTAAATTAAAAAGGGATTCTAATTTTAATAAAAAGCGTAAGCATTTATTATGTTTATAGAATATCAAAATACATAACCTCTGATGGAGGGGGAATGATTATCAGGTTTTGCCAACTTTAACTATGGATCGTTACGTCAGATCCTTTATTTTCCCTTTAAACATTTTACTACAATAGAAATTTGACTAGAAATTATTTATTTTAATTAACAAAATACGTGTTCTAGAATCTTTGATGAAAATGATTGGATTATTTAGACATTCCTCACAATTAAGGGATAGCAATGGGACGGGTATTGGTAATCCCAGTCTCATACCCTATTATAAAACCATATCTCACACCCGGTCTCGTCCCGTCGGGTATTCCATTACCAAATAACCATCGGGGTTACGGGTATTTTCGCGGGTATCGGGTATCCCGTTTATATTCTTAGTCGATTAAAATATACTAAATAAAATTTTATTTCCTAGAACTATATGCGAATCAAGTCAAACAATGAGTTAGATTCTTTTTAAACTTTCATTTAGCAACATGAACATTCAACAAGTTCAACGTTTAACAAAATGGAAACGACGTTTGTGGCTCAGTGCACTATCACCGAAGTGTCAATGGAAGTGGGACCATTATTAGTAGGGGTGAGCAAAGGCGGGTACCCGGCCAAAATTCATGGAAGCGGAACCGGAAACGCCGGTTCCTAGAATGAACTAGATTGAAGGAACCGGAACCGGTTGCACCGGTTCTTCATATTTAGGAACTGGTCCCGGAACCGCCGGTTCCGGTTCCGAAACCGGGTACCTGGTATCTAATTTTTTAAATGTTTTTTTAATATTTTATGTTATAAAAAATAATTATCAGTTATTACATAGTCACAATGTAACGAAATAAATAGTAAAACGATGAAAACTTATCCGGCTAAAACTATGTAAATAATTACGACAATTGAAAATAAAAATAACAAAAGATACAACTTGAAATGTCAAATATGATATAAAAAATATCGAAAAAAGAGAATAAATAAGTCGAGTGAAAATGTGGTCTTAAGTGTATGTGTGAGTGTGTAACGTAAAAGGTAAAATAATAATTTCAAAGTTAGTCTATTAAACATAACAACCATATATATAAAATTATTTTCGTTAATATATATATATATATACACACACAAATATAACCGTTTCTGGCGGGTACCCGGCGGTTAGCGGTTCCACAAAAACGAGAACCGAAACCGAAACCGGTCTCGACCGGTTCCGTATTTTAGGAACCGGTGGTTCCATAGCGGTTCCGGTTCCAAAAGCGGGTACTCAGTTCCGATGCTCACCCCTAATTATTAGATTAATCTTCTTGAAAAAATTAAATGTATATTTTCTATACTAATAAAATCAATCCGTCATTTATATTATTCTATATATCAATAAAATTGTAATGTATATTATATTAATAATAACATTGTAAATTTATTAAATATATATGGTTCGGGGTCGGGTAATGGGATCGGGTATGGGAACGGGTAAATGAGCGAGTATTGACTAAAACCATAACCGTCCCAAACCCACGAAATTTTTTTGAAAAAATCCCATACCCGGTCCCATAACCATTTACCCGGCCCAATCCCGTCCCAAAAGTTTCGGGTTCAAGGATTCCCATTGGGTTCAAATATTGCTACCATCCCTATTCACAATTGCTAACATTTTTATAGTTATTATTTGATTTACACACATACATGTGTGTATGTATATATATTATTTATTTTCATATAACAATTCTTCTTTTCTTTTTGAAAAGAGTGAATTACATCCCTAGAGTCAATTAATTATTCATATGGTCCTTGCGATTTTCATTTTTGAATGGCTAGAGTCCTTTTCACTAACAGATTCCATTAACTAAGTTAACTCAAGGAAACCACGAAGGTGGTGGGTTATATTGGCAAAAGGCCTAGGAGGATGTTGTAGAGTATCTCATCTACCTATGTTCGAGTCCAAGCGCTAACATTCTGTAGACAGATTTAGTCTCAAACGACCGTAACTTAATTACCAAATTACCAAGAATGTAATATAGTCAAAGTTTAGATAAATCTTTTGCAAAAAAGTTAACTCAAGGATAAAAAGACCAAAAATTGCCCTTATTTCCTTTTGTAATTCGAATAAATATAATTTATTAGTTTTATGTGTGTGTGTGTGTTATACAAAAGAGAGAGAGCGTATAGAACATGTCGTCCATTAACCCCTTCTAGAACTAATCGGAAGCCTCCTCCAACGGTAGTCCACCATTTATGTAATGTTGAACTGTCCGCTCTAGACCAACCTCACTCATATTTTATGTTTCCTATAACAACTTCAAGTGATGGTGATGATTTTATTTACCTACCACTGACACAAAATAAGATTATTTATTAAAATGCTCAATAGCTTAAGAATGTTTTTTAAATATTAAAAATATAAAATATATCAATATCATCTCTATCTCTATGTCTTCTTTTTTGCTGTTTATCTATATATATTCCTTCCAGTCATCTCTATCTATTTATTACAAATATTATAATTTAAAAGTATAAAATTTATATAAGATAATATATCTCTGCATTCTCTTTCACTGCATGTATATATATATATATATATCCATTCCATTGATCCGTTTCTTCGTAACAATCCTCTCATCCGATCGTCATCAGAATCATAATTGTTCTTCATCCAATCGCAATAGGCAGAATCAATGTTCAAGTTTTTTTCAATATATACATATGTAGTTTGTGTATCGATGACCATTATATTTGTAATACAAGTTTTCTGGCATGATTTAATTTTTTTTAAATTAACCCGTGTATTACATGGGGTTCAAGCCTAGTACATATATATATATATATATATAGAAAAAGGTTAAAACGAGAAACATAACTTTTTAAGAAAACGTGAGGAACAATCTCAGCCACACATCCGGTCAACAAAGGCGGCTTTGACTGTGGTCCCCCCTTAATAATCTCT
>LUCG01246720.1:0-11633 GCA_001633085.1 Carthamus tinctorius
ATTTTTAAATATTATTTTTAAATTCATTTACTACTTTTTTTATATTATATTTTAATACTACATATATGTTACGTGTTATCCTTTTGTGATCCGCTTTTAGCATTTTTCCCTTAAACATGTATCCAGACCTAATTTACATTATTACTTCAATTATCTCATGCATACCTACTCCTTTTTAAATCTCTCATTAATTCAATTTTTTTATTTATATCTTTTTTTGTCCATTTAGTACGATAACATAACCCAAATACATCAATTATCAGTTCAATTAACTCACACATACCTACTCCTTCTTAAATGTCTCATTAATTCAAACTTTTTATTTATATCTTTTCTTTTGCCCCTTTGGCACATATAAAATAACTAAAATACATTAATTATACACTTTCCAGCATCATTAAAAAAAAATCTCTAAGAAACAATCCTAGGCTTAAACTTATTTAGATTTAAAAGATATACAATAGAATGTAACAAAAGATGAAATACAATTTTCATGACACTTCTAATTTCATCGGTATTGTTAGTTTCTAATCGAATGTTCTTTTATTCGTGATAGGTATTTGGTAAAAAAAATCTTATGTTCTTTTATTAGTGTTTATTACATGTTTGATAAAATTTTAAGCTTACCCAAAAGTCAAAGAATGTAATACAAATATGTTTGGTAATAGAAAAGGTGATTTTTTTGGGGTTTGCTTTTAGAAATTCAAATATAATCATCCTAATTTTAATCGTTATATTTGAACCAGAGATATTGATCACAACAAAAGCTAAATTAACGTGATTTCAATTTTATATTTTCTTACGGGATTTTTCTTTGCTGAGTTAATAACGAAATGTTGCTTACGTCATAATTGTCCTATCGATTTATTTTACATTTCAACTTTTTTTTTTCGACGATTTATCTCGTTGTATTTTATAACCTTCCCTGCAACGCAGGAAAAAAAACCTCGTTTATAAACAATACCCAAGTGGATGACATAGTATAAAAAATCAAAAGTGAGAGTTCATAAAATATATTAAAATCTGAGTTGTCATACTTTGATACATAGGTAAATTTGATAATAGTGATTTTTCTATCCCTTCCCCCACCCCTAAGGTTATGCGTACCGCGAGCCTTGGTTCAGCGGGCTCGAGTCCATCGGGATGGCCGAGCTGAGCGGGCTGCGGTACGCAACCATGGAGCTTGGCGGGCTGGGAGCCTAAACGGGTTGGCCACACCGTTGTTTTTGTGTGTGTTATGTGTTAGTGGGTTGGGGTACTAATTAGAGAGGATTTCAGAGGATTAATGGGAGGGTTGGAAAAAAGCTGATGTGGAGCTGATGTGACAGTCGAATTGGGGTACTGATAACCTAACAAACAAGGTGAGTCCGCCCCTATAATCCCAGTGAGGTGGTGTTTACCAACGCTAGCTAATGGAGTACTTAACATGTAATGGTCGTCGTCCTTATTTACCTTATTGAATAAGACTCCAATTCAGCAAAAATGGATACCATAGATGTTTTTACTTATTGGCGATATAAAGTCACCATCCTCACTTATCTAAATAAATTCTCGGTCTACAAATCGTACTTAAATTACTTGCTTTATTCTCCGTATGCTCCTACAGCTATATCATACACTTCCTGTATATATTCAAAATGAAAAACATACAAATCGTCAACAAGATTTGTACAACAAACATCCAGTATCCTAAGCCATCATTCGGGTGATTGTCGACCAAATTTATGTACCGTTACAAGTATCCGCAGCCATTCTATACTTCTTCAGACCCCACCTCCAAATGGGATATACCGAGCTCGTTTGGCTTAATTCGGTTCCACCGAGAAACCAACATCAGATAGCGTGCTCATCCTCCTCAGCTCCCTCGAGTCTCCACTCACTTCCGTAATACGAATTAGGCAACCCGAGCCAAAATTTGAAAGCTTCTGCGGATCTTTTCCTCTCGATCCTCCTATCCTGCCTCGCCCTTGAAGCATGTTTGCTCGTAAACATCCTCGAATGCATCTCTACGTAGATTCTCGTATACTTGGTCTTATTTGGTGCTATCCCAAGTTCCTCCATGAAAGCTACAATCTCTAAAGCTTTCTTAAAGAAAGCAGCCCTCACACATATATCTGCCAAAGTATCCAACAACCCTTCATCAGGCTTCAAAACCGGAACACTTAAAGAAGAGCCCGATTTCGATACCTTGGTTTCATCCGTAATCAAACCACACCGTTCCTTTATTTCGTTCCAAAGCAACAGCGCTTCTCCGGGCTTTCTTGCCAACGCTATACAGCTTGCAAGACTACCGTAAGTAGCTACATCGGGATAAACCCCTTTCTTCTTCATCTGTTCGATCATTTCCTTTGCGGGATCAAGCATTCCCAACCTACTATACCCTTCGATCAACATGTTCCAAGCCACCAGATCAACTTTCACTCTCGGGTCTTTCTCCATTTCGTCAAAAACATCATTGGCTAGCTTCGGTTGGCCCGACACCGAAAACGCTTTCATCAGAGTGGTGTAGCTTATCTTTGTAGGAGCAATGCCTTTTGCTCGCATCTCGTTGAAGAACACGAGAGCTCCTGCACTATCATCAACCAATATGCATCCGTCGATCAAGGTGTTGTACGATACAGCATCGGGTTCGATCCCCGAATCCGCCATCTCTTTAAGAGTGTCTCTTGCCCTATCCAATTGAAGCTGTTGGCAATACCCTTTCAAGAGGATGTTGTACGTGATCCGATTGGGTTGAACTCCGGCTCTAATCATCTCGGTTAGAACCTGTCTCGCCTTATCCATCGCACCCACGTTCACGAGCGCAGACACGACCGTTGTGTAGGTAACGTGGTCCGGGTGGCTAGCACTGTCTCCTTGGGTTCTCATTGCTTCGAGCATTCTCATCGTGTCCGTGATCCGGCCTGATTTCATATACCCCTTCATTAAGGTTGTGTACATCCTGGTGTTAGGATGGAATACCTTTGTCAACAATGGTGGTTCATAATCTCTTGGGTAATTCACATTTGGAAGCAACTTCTCAAACACTTCGTTTTCGTTTTCATTTGGGATTTCGTCCGAATTGGATTCCCTTAAAATCCTGCAAAGATCTTTCCTTCCTTCCCTCATTGCTTGAACGATTTTCTCCGCGGCTTCAAGATCACCGAATCCGATATAAGAAGCCACCAAAGATTGCAATGTTGTCATACACAAAGGGATTTCCTTTTCGACAATCCGTTCGAGTACGAACACGAGCAAGTCCTTCCTTTCGATCCGTGCACAAAGCTTGATCATGACGTTGTAAGTCAAGATATCCGGCTCGCATTTGTTCTCAGGCATTTCGTCGAACAGTTGGAGGAACTTCTCGGTCCAGCCCAAATTGGCACACGCATTAAGCACAGCGTTGTACGCGGCGGTGTCAGGCCGAGAATTGACCACCATGGCCGGCTCCGGGAACCTCCTGATCGTCCGGGTGACCGATCTAAACAGCTTGACGGCCTCTTTGGGGCCATCATCGCCGGACGCGGCCAGGCGGCTTACAACGGCGCTCCAGGCCTTGACGTGAGGAAGGTATCCCGATCTGAGCATTGACTTGAGAATGGAGTTGGCGTAGAGCGTATCGCCGGACTTGGCGGCGGCGACGGCGAGGAGGCCGAGGGAGTTGGCGTCGAGGCGGTGGAGCTGGCGTTCATGGCGGAGGCGTTGGATGATGGATTGAGCTCGGGTGAGGGCGGAGGGCGTGTTTTGATAGGATAATTGGCAGATTAAGCGGCTGAGGCAAGTAGGGTTTGGTAGGTGAGGTGATTGAGTGTAGAGAAGCCAAGCATCCTCGGTCTTTCTCTGCCGGAGAAGGTTTAGGAGGGACTCATCGGAGGAAATTCGACGTTGGCTTGTAGTAGTTTCTGTAACGGATGCGGAGGAGTTGGCGGCGGCTTTAATTCGGGATGGCTTTGCGGTGGTTGTGAAGAGTTTGAGGCTGGTGGTTGAGTTGAGGGTATGGTGGTGGTGGTGGGATAGTGTTGAAGTTGCGGGTGGTGGTGGTGGTGGTGGTTTAGCTGTCATTCCGTCGGAAAATCCTCTGGGTTTGAAATTTGGAGGCCGGAGATAAGATAGGGAGGTGGTCGGAGAAGATGGGGTGGGGGGATATTTGAGTGGAGGAAGAAGAAAGGTACAAAATATTGTGCAGAATGTACCACGTCGACTAATTACTACTGTCCTCTTGTTTCCCTCTTTAATATGTGGATGATACCATTTAGGCCACTAAAGTATCTTAGTTTGTTTATTTCAGCCACCCAGCTCTCGACTTTTACAAATCCATCACCAAACAATCATTAACTAAATATCTGAAAATCAAATGTCGATTTTCAACACGTATTTTTATCATAAAATAAAGTACAGGTGTAGATACCTTATCTAAATATGAAAATATCTGTAGTCCAATTTTTTTGTATGATTCTTTTATCTCAAAAAAATGTAATACTTGATCGACATGTAATCTAGTAATGATTATTTATCAAGCAAGTATCTAAAATGCAACTTTTATTTTGATAATGTCGACTTGTAAATTGAAAACCAAATTACAATGGTAGTTACTATTGCTGAGAGGAAATGAAAACATTGTAGTTTCAAGAAATTAAAACGTAATAGATGGTATATTTGTCCAGTAAACAATAGTAGTAAAGCTTTAGAAAACGTTTTTTTTTGGAAAAGACTCGTCTAAAACTATATCCCTAATAATTTAGAGATTAAGTGTTTGCCATGTGAAACTAAGTTTGATATGTTAGCATATGAATTCGAACCCAGAGTAGATGGGATATTCCACCATATCCTCCTAGACCTACCACGATCCCGCCATCACTCTTGTGGTTAAGTAATCCTTTTTATGAGAAAAACCAGAGCAGCAAGTACCCAATGTAAATGTGAAAGAAATTTACCAATATATCAAACAGCCGTTTGTGCAAAAGAGTTTATACCGCCAACCCCCAAAACCATCCCACATGTGAAGCAAATCAGATTGAGAGCTCAAAAGTCCCACGCTGTCAAACTCAAATTATCGTCGGCATACGCTGTCAAAAATTATTGTCTGTTTGTGCATGACGCCCTGGCTGCTAATTCCTCTTGTAGCAAAACTCCAGGACTTGCTTTCACTTGCCGTTACAATTAGAAGCACAAAATTGTACGACAAAACATGGCAACTAGTAACCAGCAGCCAGCAGCCATAAAAATCTCAGGGGGGGCATCAGAATAACAAAATGAAATAGGGCCGTAAATCTTTAAAATGGATTTTTAATACCCAAAAAAGGGCAATCTTTCAACACATGTGTCATATATAAATAAACAGCGGCAGAGATATTCAAGGGATGATTAGTTTCATCCTTTGTCCTCAGATCACACGAAACAAGATTCTCCAAGAGCACCAAAAGGTTTGATCTTAACATCTGAAACAATGAAAGCCTATTTTGGAGAGAACGTTGTATATATACCCTACAAGAATACATATCAAGAACACTCCCACAAATCAAGAATAATGCCAGAACCAGTAAAAATGCTACTCTGTGCGTTGCATCTGGACCATCATGTGTTGTTGGGCTTGCGCCTGTCAAGTTTCAGGAATTCATAATATTAGAATCATAGAAAGCTCAACTAACAAGACCACTACAAAAACAAATTTGATAGTATCCAAATACTGAATGCTATAGTTGCAAAGAAACTGAAGAATGTCTCTATGATGCACGTGCACCGACTTAGGCCCAAACCCATCCAGGCGTAGTATTCAAGAATAGTTAAGGGAAAATTTTGGACTTCTGATAATAAATATCCAGTATAAATGGGGGGTTGGAAGAGAACAAGGTATCCAGAAAATTGCTACGCATGTTCCTGGGAGAGTACCGGCCTCTCAACTCGAATTCCCACAGCTGAATTCCATCAGCACCTTTGATAATTTCAGTCTCTTTTAAAATTTGATTGATTTTGTCCTGTTCTCAACAGTCTCATCTAGGGACAAAGGGAATACCAAATAATTGTGGTGATGTAATAATGAAAGCAAAAGTTGCAACAAAATAGATACACTAGGTGGCTTCTGCGGAACAGGGCTTTCTTCCAAGGTGCTCCCCATATGCATGTATATGTAATATGTATATATAATATCAATATGTACATGTATATGTAATATGCATGTGTATATGTACATGTATACCTATCTGAATAGAATTAAGTTAATATCACAAGGACACTTTTATAACAATGTTATACCAACCACCAGTGTAAAGCAGCTATAGGAATATATAAACCACACCAACCATTATGAATACAATACAGCAGAACTCAGATTTCTGTTCCTAATTCAAACTCTCAGATGTCACATAGAACTTACAATTACTAAAGGCCTTTCCTGTAGTTTTGCCTTGTTAACTAGCGGAAATGACTAGCGTTTAGATGAATCAAAGTTCCCACAGTTACTCACAACTTGCAAGGATTAAACTTATATTCAACCCATTAAAAGCCCCAAACCCAAACAAATAAAGCGTCAAGAACCAATTAAGAAACAGTACTCCGTCCCACAATAATGGAATACTTTCTAGGTTGGGTTGTCTGAATAAAATACAATATTCCTATTTCTGGAAAATACCTTTCCAAATTTACATATTTACCTGTTAGCAATCATTATAAAATTATGGTGGTATTAGTTACTGCAAGTTTCTCAACTTTTGTCTTATTAAATGGTATTTTGCGTATTTGCTCATAGTGCTATTAAACCTTGTGCAAAATCAACCATTGCATTTTTTTGGATGGAACAGGTAACTTGAATTAACATAAGGTTAGCAAAGTCCAAAGAAATCACCACCATCCTCCTTTAAATTACTTGGGAGTTAGAGTTGGCTAAGGATTTCCCCAAATCCACTACAAAAATGATACTGTCAAGGATTTCATCCTACTGTCCTAGTAATAAACATATAAAAATCATTCCTGTAAAATGGCAACTACTCAACAATTGAAATGTCTTTTTCATCATGAAAACAAAAATAGCATAATGACGATCAACAAAGACAATCCAGCTATAAAAAAATTAAAATTGCAACTTGCCACAGTTGCCAGTACCACCATTTAGTCAAGAACACACACACACACACAATAAAAAGTACCTGTGAGTTTGCATAGTTCAGACCCTGGGGATATGAATTTTGATGAGCATGCTGTAGAAATCCAAAAATATGGTGAGATGTCGTCATATACAGGTTAGATAAACAATCCTGATTATTTTGTTTCAGGATAAGCAAGTGAGTAGTGCTACTCTACCTGTGGATTATGACTGGACTGCATCCCATCTTTCCTGCTAGATCCATCATGGCCCTTTCCAGATCCCTTAGTGTCACCCTTTAATAGGAATCAATCATACACAATTAGTTACAGAAATAACAAACATTAATTAATTACTAAAACTAACATGTGAAGATAAAACAACAAAACATCACTGACCTCCATCTGCCCAGGCAATTTAATCACCAGCATAAAAAAATACAAACAAAAAAAACAAGTCATCAGTAAATACTTGTACAAAGAGCTATCATCAATAAGCTAAATAAAGAATGATAACAAATCAGATTTCTGGAAGCAACTAGTAGAGAAAAGTAACCTCTCTGTAACGATTCAAGTATGACTTGAGTGGCTCAATATAATCTTCGAACCCCAGGGTAGCCATTGCCCATAGAAGATCATCACCATTAATAGTTTTCCTCTTTTCCCTTTGACACTTGTCACTTGCCCTACAGCCAAAGAGCCAGATAAACCATAACTTGAGTTAAACAAAAAATGTTCTAGTTAATCCCATAGCGTGTGCATGCATATATACAATTATCCTTCAATTTTACCACCAAAACAATCTCATCTGAAATATAGAACAATCTACAACCATTGCAAAACTTGGGAACAAGCAAGGGTTTTAAGTTTAATGATTGTAATATTTCCTCTATCCCAAAAAGTAATACAAGAATCACAATATGCTACTATTTCTTGTCTTTGGTAATTTCTAAATCCTAATTCTTTGGATTTTAGACCACAAGCCTTCATAGTTGATACTGTGATTACTGTCCGGCATTTTAGAGATTTGAAAGATGTCAAATATTTTTATCAAACACGTATCAAGATTTTTTTGCATTTTTTTCCTGATGGAATGGAAGGAATAAAAATCATAATCGTTGTATTTATAATAACAAGAACAACAGAAAGAATCAAAAAAACCATCTATAACATAAGAACATTCAACTACACATATAACGGCAATCAAAAGAAGAGATATACAAACAAAACCAATGAATACACAGGTCGGAATCATACGTACTCGCTTGTGATAAAACTGATAAACTCTGAAACGCACTCCTGCACAGTCTCCTTAGCATCCTTTGCAATTTTGCCATTAGCTGGTAAGCCTTTCTTCATAATCCGACTGATATTCGCAATCGGCAAGAACCTATCCTGCTCCCGAACATTCGACGACCTTGGACTCAGATCCCCACTCTCATGGCTTCCACCGCCTGGACTCGCCGGGCCCTCCGCCATTCAAACAACAAAACCCTAGAGAGTCCAAAACCACCAAAAAAAAATCAACAACAAGAAAACAATCAACCATCTCAACAACCACGGTCCACGACACCTCCGTTAGATTAACCGGTAAAAACATCATGTTGCGCAGATGATATGCGTACAGATAGATACACACAGCGAGAGAGAGAAAGAGTGTGCCTGAAATTGGTGTGTAGAAAGAAGAAATTAGGACTTACCAATTGGAGAGAGTGAGAGAGAAAAATTCGTAAAAGTTATGGAGGAAATTTGGGCGCGAGAAGCGATGGATGAAGATGGAGATGGAGAGAGGTAAATCGGACGCTGGAGAAGAGGTGAGAGAGGTGACGATGGAGATGCGAAGCTCTGTTTTATCGACACCGTTGGTTTGGTACACCCTCCGATGCCCAACACTTGCCTCCAGGATATCCCCCCTTTCACAATTACAAATTACACCCTCATACTATCAAAACTTATCATATACGTCCCCGTATTACTACAAGATGCCATAACTAATACCCAATCGGTCAATTAATACACAGATCTACTTTCCCATATACACACCGACTATATTGTACCCCCCTGCTATATAACCAAATTAAGGGTTCCTTTTTTATTTATTTAAAACAAGTCTAAATAAAACATAATTAAATATAAGCAATAAATTTATGATAGAAAATAAAGTCATCAAGCAAAAAGAGAGGGCGATAACATCCTGGAGGGGTTGTAGATGGACTATCCGTTCGATCTTAAGGGGAGTCAGCTAAGGACATGAGGAGTATATTCATTGGGCTGGTCCAATCTTAGACTGGGCTGCCCCCAGCCCAGTCAAAGACTATGGTTGGACTCTAGGTCCAGCGTAAGCTTGGCCGGGACGGGACGGGACAACGACGGATTAGTGGGCTACCCGATACCATCGAGGAGGCATTTATGCATGTGTGTATGTTCGTGGTAGTCGTTCGTTGATTCGATATCGCTATGCCTTCCAAGAAAAAGAAATGAAGCCTTTATTTATAGATATTTACAAAAATAGTCATTGTTTTATGCATTCTATGTCTTCTATATGTGTGGGTGTATATTGTAAAAGATAAGAAAATTTATTTGATTTTCTTATAAAAGAATTCGACATAATGCGTCAGATTAATACAATGAATTTGCATAAATAAAAACAAAATCTAGTTTGTGATAAATGTTAAAAATTAGATTTTTAAAACAGATAAAAGTGTTGGTTGATATATTTCTGTATCTACTATAAAGTTGGAGATGCTCTTTTTGGCCTATGCTCTCATATGGTACTCACAGTTCCATTTTAGAAAAGTTTCATCTTTATATATACAACACATACTTATTTTTTCATTATTTATTTATTTATGTTGACTTCAAACTTAATAAGAGTATCTAAATGTGCAACATTGTTTGTTACCTTTTGTAAAGGGAAATCAAAGGACTAAAGAAAATAATGATAATAACTTAATGTTTATATCATATTGTGCTTTTAGTGTAAGATATTATGTTATGGTCTAAATTGTTGTCTTTAGTGTATATAATATGTATACATCCCAGTTTTATCAAAAACGAACACGAATTCAACCAATAATGCATTAGACTCATGCATTTGGTAAGATTCCTACTTCATGGTCTTTATACCAAAACATGTTATAATGTTCGTTGGCCAAATACGAAGCAAAAAACAAGACCCATACGGGGCCATATCACTTAGAGAAGGGGGCTACCCCCTACACATCACCTGGATTTGTACGCCAATCAACCTAATAAATGTTGAAGTTTTTTGTATGATGAATGATAGACAATAACTTGTATATTGATGGTCAATTTAGTTTTTGCAGATTGTGTTAATTAGAGAACATGATTGGTCTCCCCAAATCACATGCATGTCGATCCAAAGAGCCTTCTACCAAAGACCTATTGAAGATTTTGAGACTAAGGGACTTTTTACTAAATGGTTACCCGGTAAATGCTTATGACATGACAGGATTGAGAAATTTACCAGCTGGTAAGAATGATGACAAGGGCCAAAAGTCTTACTCGGTAAGTAAGAGTGATGACTCTTATCTTGTGAGCATTTACGGGATCAAATATTGCATCATGATGTCATTTTAATGGAGTAAGACATTATCTGATAAGTTAAGTTTTAGCGTTTACTTTTACTACTAAGCATTTATGGGTAAGTTTTGGGTAAGCGTAAACCAGTGGCGGACCTAAAGGGTAAAAGGTGGGGGAAAGGGTAGCACTAAAACTTAAAAAAGAAAATTTTCTAGGTTTAAAACAATTATTTTTAGTTTCTAATAAATTTCCCTCAGTAATATTTCGTTAGTGCCTCCATTATTAAAAAAAAAATCTCTAAAGCAACCAAAAAACCAAGAAAAACTCTAAAAATCAACCAAAAAACTAAGAAAAACTNTCTTGAAATCGACCAAAAACACATTAAATTTTCATTAAAAACGGTTGAATTATGCTAAAAATGCATCAGAGGACTTTGTAGAGCTTTAATCTAACTTAAAGGTGCCCCCACAAGGCAAAAATCCTAGATCCGCCACTGATGTAAACTGAGGATTTTCCAATGAAAAGATGTTTTGTATTATAGTATCGACATTGAGGGAAACCAAACCTCACCACCTAAACACTTTTTTCACATTTTTTGAATGTTCATGTAACAAAAGAAACAATGATCGGGTTTTTTATTTCCTTTCTACACCCGGGGGGGGNGCAGGCTTGTCAAGAACTCGTGAAACTAGTACTTTGTTATGCCCTACAAGCTACATGAAGATATAAAAAAGATATAAAACTTTTATCGGGATCACTTTTGCTCCATTTTTGTTTCGACGTGAGTTGAGCTCTTAAACAATTGTTCTCAACCAACTCCTTAAACCCCCTAAACCAAAGGCACCCTATCTATCAACAAGTGATTTCTTTTTCGTAAAATAACTCTTATTATGTATTTATGTTGGTACCAAAATACCAACTTGAGTGAAAGATTTGAATAAGTGTTATTCTTTGTACCACTTTGTGTATACTTTTTATGAGGAAAGTTCAAATGTGAACCACTTTTTGGTTGTGAACGTGAGGACAGCCGAGAG
>LUCG01246734.1:0-10762 GCA_001633085.1 Carthamus tinctorius
ACTTGGACCACATAACCTAGCATAAAGGTTTTAAACCATCAATCTTTCATGCCACATTAGTATTCCATCTTCCTTCCTTTATATCCTTACCTTACCTTTAAGTGGAGTACCACCAACTTTTTATAACCTCTACCTTTTTTTAATTATTATAACATATAAAGATATCAGTTTTAACGAGTGTTTATTTATTGGTGGTATAGCAAACATCATCTCCTCTATCCATTGCTGCTCATGCTCCCTCCAAAAAATATGCCACCTTTTTGGTATGCAGTTTTTATAATAGTGGTGGATGGTGGTGAGTTATTTCTCATGTTTTTAGTTGCTAAAAACGTTTACCATCTCTTACTGGCCGTAAGAGATATCTACACGGTTAGAGGTGGTGGTAATTACCAACAATTCTATCGTGCCATTTTGCCAATCGAGAATCTAAGCAAGGGTGGTGACTCTTGTGGGTCTTACCCAGTTACCGCTTTAATTACCAGGGTAAGAGAGACGTTTATACTATGCTATTTTTATGATCGAGAATCTTAATTATCTTACCCTGTAAGTGAAGAGGGTAACTCTTACACAAGATTTGATTGTTCAACTTGAAGTTTAATTACACAAGATTTGATTGTAGACATTAATATCTAACTTTCTACTTATCGCTAACTGATACCAAAGCAAAGCATACTGTCTTTGGTCATGCTGGCATTGCTGGTAATACCATAATATTAATTTATTCATTGCCTTTTTTTTTATTACAACCATGCCCTTTGCTTATACTTTTTTCTCCATGAATTTTAGCGACAAGAGCCTAAGGGGCCGTTTACTTGACGCTTACCCGGTAAGTGCTCACCAGATCAATTTACCTTAGGGGACGAACACGAAAGTGACTAGAATCTTACCGGTGAGAGCGATATCATGAACCGGTAAGATTGACAGCATGAACCGAGAGTGTTACCCGGTAAGTGAGATCGACAGCTCTTACTCGGTAAGAGCTTACCGAGTATTGTTGCTTACGATACCGTTTTGAGAGACTAAAATATTGTTTGATATGGTAGTGATAGTGTTCAATCTTATCACTAACCACTTACCGGGCAAGTGTTCAAGTAAACGGCCCTTGAGGCATTATGAATAGTTGTTGCTTTTATCGTATAAATGGCCCCTTTTTTTGGTTTATTCTTGTGATTTACGGCTCTTATAGACTATTGTGTATTCTTCTAAAACCCAGGTATTTTAGTTGAAGGTTGGTTAACAAGGGCTAAAATTTTTATTCGTTGTTCAATGCATTTAGCTCACATGTTGATTCTTGGTCATACAATTTTGTACTTTTAAGGAATAGTGGTTGCTTTTGTCACACATAAAGTAACACATACCATAAAGCATGGGGGATTGCTGTTTGCACCATTTGAGTTGTATTGGGAATGTAAAAAGGGGAAATTGATGTTGATGGGTATGAGAGCAATTCACTTTTTTGGGGGTGTAATTGGTAATTGAAATGATGTAAATAGCCCACCCCTAAAGCATAGCATTGCACTATCAACTTGGGAATGATTGCTGCACTGTAACTCTTCCATGTAAGGGTATTGTTTTTTAAGTTTTCACATAATTTGGTTAACTTACTTTATTGGTTTAACCTCTTCATGATAGAAAGAACTATCAATCAAATTTTATTGGTTCATTTTATAGTCAACTTTTTGTTCCTAATGAGCACTCATTCCCTGTGCCTGTAGAAGAGCTACTTGTTTGACACATGGAAGTTCTTTAAAATTGATATATCATGTTGTCATGTTTTTCTAATATAGGTTCGGTTCCAGTGAAAGGTGCCAAATTTAATGAAAAGCGTGAGAAGTGGTTATCAACTCTTGGATGAGAAACGGACGAACATTATGATGAGATGTACCAAGATAAGATGCACTGGATCAATTCTATTTTAAGCCGCAATTCATGGGAGGGGTATTTGATTAAAAGTGATCAAATGTTTAAAGCACTTCTCACATGATCCCAACTCTTTCTAATAATCCATGGTCTGTTTTGAACCTTTATCAAACATGATGTTATATCGTTTTCTTGCTAGCATGCTATTTATGTGGCCATGCATAACAGCTTTAAATGTAATCGAGGCTAATGCTATTAACTATTGATTCCTATTCTCTGTGGACATTCATGTAAATTGTAAAGACGTGTAAATTGAATTCCTAACAAGATTAAAATGTGTTATTCTCATGATCCTTGTATATGCACCCTACATCTATATCATCTACGGGTCAAAATAGAAAATATCAACCAAATTGTAAATCAAAATCTCATAGAACATTATTTTGATGCATATTTTTTTCTATAATTTTGTAAAATTGTAGTTTTAGAATAACCTTTTACTAATAGTATTTTTTTAACTCTATTGTGTATTTTATTTTTATAAACTTTAATTTGAATTTTATAATGTCGTTAAAGATAAAATAAATAACAATAATATTTGATATACTTACTGATGAATTCGTTGACAGTAACAAATAACTTTATTATGTATTTATAATAATTGAATTTATATACAATATGATGAAAATGTAAAATACAAGGATACAACTAAAGCCAAATGCGGTATGTTATGTTTCACCTCAGTTTGAGAGGCTTTTTATTTTTGTTTAAGAGGTCCACAATTTAGTGTTTTAGATGGCCAGAGGTTGTTTGGCAGTTGTTAAATGATTAAGTGGTAAGAATGATTAAGACGTTCTTATAATATAGTATAAAATAAAATATGGTTGGTAATTGTTTTGAATGGAATTAGGGTGTTGAATGGTTAAGGGAGTCTGACTCCCAATATACCAAATCATTCAAAAGGTTTTAGAACCATTAAAAGCAAAGTTATTTTTTATCATACAAGATTCACCTCTTATGGTTCAGAAGTTATCTCTTAATGAAACTATTAAGAGATAAATAAACCGGCCTATGAGTTAGAATCGGTCTTAGGAAGGAATTTTTGGATCTTAATGGGATGATGGAGGCCCAATTTTGCAAAGACATATATAATGGAACTCATTTTTATGAAACTATTTTGTAAATCTCTCTAGTAAATGCTTTATATGGAGTTATCGACCACATGGATCATTTAAAGTTACATTTATTTATTATTGTAATGTAATCTTATCCATTCTTTTATATATAAATATATCAATGATCTACTTGGACCACATAAGGCATTTCGTAGCATAAAGGTTTTAAACCATCAACTTTTCATGCCACATCAGTATTCCATCTTTCTATCTTTATATCCTCACCTTACCTTCAAATGGAGTACCACCAACTTTTCATAACCTCTATCTTTTTCTTAATTATTTTAATATATAAATGAAGAGAGAGAGAGAGATAGAGNGGGATTGAAAGCCGTCCTCATACCCGCATGCATCTACCTGATGCATGAGTACCACAAGCGGTTTTTAACCCGCTACCTTGGCCTTGCTACCTGCCATGGTACCCGATGTGGTAAGCATGGCCTAATGATATACAATCATACACAACTTTATTTAACATGGGTTTTTTTTTCAGTTAGTGTATCATTCTACCGGTTTAAAGATTGATGACCCTATACAGAGTGACCTATATATTTATGTAGGAAAAACAATACTAAAATAACAATAAGAAGAAGATCTATAAGAAAAATAATCGAAGAAAAATGATTGTTTGGTAATGTTACGGACCTTATGGTGTGAGTTTAGAAGCGATTAATGCAAAATTCTAAGTAAACGTAAAAAAGTTATTTCGTTCTACAAGTTCTACGTAAAGAACACTGTGTGGCTTGCATGGTTACATGTTAGGTAGAAAAACTTTCTAAAAAGGACAAAAAGTATAAAAAATGAATGAAAATTTTCTTACTTCCTATTTGTAATAACACTTTTTTCTACATCAATGTAGCACAATTGTATATTTTATGGAGAAATTAATTTTTTTAGTTATTTAAAAATACCTCTAACACCTTCTAGCCATTTTCTTCTCAAAACCTTCAAAATAGCCATGAACTACGCTATTTGGGGAGACAAACTTTCCGGCCACCTTCGTTATTAGCGGATGTCTTTAATATTTGCAACACAATTTTACATTTAGTGGAGATGCTTTTTAGCGGAGATGCTTTTGCAACCATACCTCTTTTTTTTTTTTGAAAAAGGTTCATCTAAGTTTCGTCTAGACTACATCCTTGACAATTTGGTAATTAAATTACTGTCGTCTGAGATTAAGCTTGGCCACATAATGTTAGCGTCTGGACTCGAACCCAAGGTAGATGAGATATTCCACCACATCTCTCTAGGCCTTTTGCCAGTACGCCACCACCATACTCCTTTTTAGCGGAGATGCTTTTCCCACTTTATATATATGCTTTGTTACCATGGATTTTACATTTGTTACCCACCTTCATTAATAGCGGAGGCTGTTTTAGCGGAGGTCGCCGAAAAAGTGATCTTCTCTAACAGCGGAGTTCATTTAGCAGAGAAAATAGTTATTTTGAAGGTTTTGGAAGAAAATGATTAAGAGGTATTAAAGATATTTTTAAATTGCTAAAAAAGTTCATCTCTCGATTTTATACCGTTATAACCACCAAACAGTTGACCTTGTAATATTTAATACAGCATGACTACGTAAGTGAGTTACAAAACCGTGGGCAAAACGAATCAGCCCAATCTTTCGTTCTTGAAGTAAGAACTGGTCGTTTATAAAGGCTTTTGTTATATGGACCCCCTTAAACTTTGGATCCATTTATATAAAAAGTAGATCGTCCTATATTGGGTCCCACCTGTACACTCACATAACTCTAACTATTCCACTCATAACGAGGTCCATTTATGATTCCCTTTTATAAAATACATACACCAAACCATTTGATGGTTTTAACATGTATTTAAATTGATAGAATGATTGTTGTTGACCCTTTACCTAATTATAAATGATTAGTAGGGTGAACATATGGGGTTGGGCAAAAGCCACTTTCACCTGAAACCAATTTAAGACAAGAATATAACATACGACAAATACTTTATAGAGTAAATTGTAATTTTGGTCCCTGTGTTTCGATTGTTTTTCTGGTTTTAGTCATTACAAAAATTTTATTGTAAGAAAACCCTCTTATAGTATATAAAAATGCTTGGTTTTGATCCCTTCCATTAGAGAAAGTTAAACTCCATCCATTAATTTCTTTATGTGGCCTAGCAGATGAGGGTGGAGAGTAGTAGTCACGTTATCTATAAAATATGAGCGTAAATAAAACCATTTCAATACATGTCGTTATCATCTCATATTTCATGGATAAAATGATAGATTTTTTTAATAAGGTTCACCTGGGCTTTGCCCAAACTACATCCTTGGTAATTTTTACCAAGAGCTAAAGCATGCTCCCCTGGGATTAATACTCAGTGGCCTCTAGTTGCTCACCCCCGGATTCAAACTTGGGTTGGTTGTTACACCTTCCACAAGCCTTAACCGGTAGGCTGGATTGGGGTTATAAAATGATAGATTTATCCTCATGAGTGAGTTAATGGGTGAAATTTAACTTTTGATGATAGGAGAAACCAAAACCAAGCATTTTTACATACCATGAATGTGTTTTCTTTCTCGCAATAAAAGTTTTATAAGGACCAAAACAAAGAAAATTGTACACCACAAGGACTAAATATGCAAACTTACTCTACTCTATATTTAATGCAATTTCGTTGTGTTGATAAGCATTTGGTACCAAAGGAGACCTTTTAAAGCGACCTTTTGGTATCGCATTGGGACACAATGGAACTTGCTACAAAATAAAAATGTTTCATTAAAATAGGTGGAACAAAAATCAAGAAGATAAGAAAAAGACATTAAACTATTTAGGTCAAATTTAAAATATAAAAAAAACGAAAAATGTTTTTACAGTTCTTTCAAGTACATACCTCACATTTATCTGTCTAGTTAAGTCAAATCTATACTGGTTTCCGTACAAAATCCACCCTAAATGCTTGAACAAGGAACAAAACACCTAGCAGAAACATGGATAAACCCCTAAAAATGAGTAGGGGTGTGTTTGATACAGAGAAAAGAATTGGAGAGAATTGAAAATAGAAATGGAAATGGAAGTGAGGAGAAATATAAATGGGGTGGAGAATTGGAATTGATACATTGTTTGGTATCATCAGAAAAATGAAACGGAAAAATGGTGGCTCATGTCGCCGGACGGCTACTCTCATTGTCGGAGATGTGCAGGTCGTCGGAGATACACAAGTTGTCAACGGTGAGAGGGAGGGAGAGCAAGACAACACAGGTCATTGGCGGTCGTCGCAGAAGCAGGTGGTCGTCGGAGATACACAAGTTGTTCGCAGAAAGAGAGAGAGAGAGCGCGCAAGGCAACACAGGTTGTCAGCGGTCGTCGCCGACGCAGGTGGTCGTTGGAGGGAGTCATCGCCGACACAGGTCGTAGGCAGCAAGTGAGACGTGAGTAAGATTGAGATGAGAAGTCGCTAGGGTTTGAAATTGAATAAGTCATACACCAACTCTCACCATTTCTCCTCAAAATGGGGATAATTACATTTCTCTATTTTTTACACTACAATGAATTCCCAGAGAATTCCATTTCTCCACCCAAAATGATGTCAATTCTCTCAAACAAGAGATTCACATCCATTTCTATTTATGTGCTTCCAAATCTCTGTACCAAACAGCTCCTAGGTTGTTTGATTGTTTTTCATTAAGGCATTGTTTGGCAAACATAAGCTAGCTTATTTTTTGTCTACGTGTTTGGATAGACAAAAACTAGCTCATAAGCTAGTTTTTTGATAAGCTAATTAGAGGTAGCTTTTTAGAGCTTTTTGTAGTTTTTATAGTTATACCCTTATTAATATTAATTATCATACTCCAATATATCTTTTTTTGTCATTTTACATATCCATAAGCTAGTTTTTGCCAAACATAATTTGTTCATAGCTAGTTTATCAGTCAACAGCTATCTTACTAGCTAGTTTGCCAAACATAATCTAAGTCTTGTATGGATAAAATTGTCTATATAGATTAATTTGTCAGCAAAGATCATAAAAGCTTTTGTTTAAGAGGGCTTTTTATTGATGGAAGGAGAGGTTTGGAAAAAGAAAACTTGACTTTCTATACCAAGCTCTTTCTTACAAGCTTACAGAATATAAGCCACTTTTATATCACTACACCACTACCAAAATAATCATGTATGGTGGTCCAAATAAGTTGCGAGTCTCATTAAGCTGCGAACAAATACGCCTAAATTATATGTGAAAGTTGATTAAATTCTTATGAACGTACTTAGAATAAACCTTATCAAATCAAACCAGTACAATATATCTCATTCGAAAATAAGGTATCATATAATATATACAGAGCGATCCTGACCTTTACCAAAAAGGTAAAACAGTAATCAAAGATCCAATCACAAAAAACAACATAAACTCAAGAGGAAAAATATCCAAAATTACCTTCAAACCAATATGTACAAAAAGTCAAAACACTCCTATTAACATTAAAGGCTAAACTATACAAACCCTAATATAGACAAATTCATACCACTTGATAAACCACAAGTTTTCTCCTACTTCTAACTTAAAAACACATCTCTTAGATCATAAATACGATGGGGTTCCACGTATCTGACACGCGTGTAATTACTTATTCTCCTCGAGGTTATATACAGTCTTAACGTATTCTTCAGTATCCCAAAGAAACGAACCAAACGCAATCGCCTCCAACACAAATCTCTTCAACGACGCAAACGATGTTGATATTATCTCATGAGACTCAACATCACCAAAAAGAGCAAAACTATGTTTAGCTATCAGACTTAGAGCCTCTTTAGAATTTGGTTCAGCACATGTTGCTAGTGAATCAGGGGCAAACCCCATTAGATATGAACTCAAATTCTCTTGTTTCTTTTTACCATCAAATGGGGAAGTTGAAACTGTGTTGTGGGTGTGACCGAAAACCAGATTCTTTCGCCGGAACTTGTATAACTCCGGCAACGGAAGGTGGTTGCCGGAGTTCAGGAAGATGTCGTCGATGGGGTTGACTAGACTCATTTCTAGTTGGTGTCTTAAGGTGGCTGACTTAAGAAAGTAGCCGAAAAGTATGGAGGCTGTGTAGATCTGGCAAAGGTCGACACGTTTGATTTTGGTTGGGGCCCAGTTATCGGTGACGCTAAAGTCTGATCTCCATCCGATAACGGAGGTTAGGTGTTCTCTTATCATCTCTAGGATCTCGAAGCTGTGGATAGACTCGAGTTCCCAGTCTTTTGAAGGTAAGATTTCTAGTCTACCGTTATAAACACAGTTCGAAAGGCGTGGGATTAAATGGACCTTGATTTCGGTGAATTTGTAAAGGATTAGCATGTACATGATGTCTTCTATGGCGTTTTCGCATTCTCGCCCTTTCAGCTCAGCAATCCTCCTGTTCAACATTGATTCATAATTAGAGGACTAAATTGCAGTTAAGTGTTCATAATTCATAAGTCAAAATTCAAAATTCATAAAGCTGTTTTGAGGCAAAAGTTATAAATAGATCAACAAGTTCAACATTGACGTTTTTTGCAAACAATCATCAAAATTAGAGGACTAAATTGTAGTTAAGTGTTCATAATTCATGATTCAAAATTCAAAATTCATAAAGCTGTTTTATGACAACAGTTCTAAATAGATCAACAAGTTCAACATTGATGTTAATCATCAAAATTCAAAATTAGAGGACAAAATTGTAGTTAATTGGTATTCCAGTGCTGTGGCGGATTGGTTATCGTTTGGGGGGTTCATAGCGCCCTAACCGAGTTCGAGCCTTCCCGTGCGCCAAGGGACATTTAAGTGGAACCATGTTTAGCCCCCAAAATTGCCGCGGATTAGTCGGGCTTTGGCCTGGACACCCTTCTAAAAAATATTGTAGTTAATTGTTCATAATACATGATTCAAAATTCAACATTGATGTTTTTGCTAACAATCATCAATCCGATGGATTTCAACATTTTCATCAACAAGCAAAGTTTCTTCTTCATTCAATTGAAACTAATCAACTATCAATTCTGCTGGTGATTGATTTTAACTTATATTTAAACCTAGATCTCGTCTCAAACGCCAATTTTATGCCAGAAGTATGTGTAAATTGTAATTGTAATACATCTGGAAAATCCATTACTGAGTTCAAAAATCATCATGAAATCGATGAAACACATCTAATCAAGTACAGAGAAACATAAAATTGGCTGTGATTGATGGCTTATAAACAGGTATAATGCTATTAGATCAAAATCATCATGAAATCGATGAAACATATCTAATCAAGCACAGAGAAACTTAAAATTGGCTGTGATCAATGGCTTATAAACAGGTATAATGCTATTAGATCAAAATCATCATGAAATCGATGAAACATATTGGCTGTGATTGATGGCTTATAAACAGGTATGATGCTATTAGATCTGTTTTCTAGGTTTCTATGGTGGATTTCAACAAGTGATTACTAAAATACCTTCCGATCAACATGTACTTTTTTCTATAACCGGTGAAATATCAATAGATCATCAATCAGATGAATAAATTGAAGAAACGAACCTATGAAGACAAGCTTCACTGGAATCAGTACTCACAGCTCTACGCGCATTAGCTTCAACGAGCTCGATCGCCACCTTCTCCAACGCCTCCGCCACCGCCGCGTGGAACGACTTCCGTTCATTCAGCAACACACTCGCCAGAAACCTCCCCGCCGGCGTCTGCGGCTGAATCGGCGTGTTCAAGCTACTGAAATCACAGCAATCGCCATAGCCGCTCGCGCAGGCGACGACAGCCGCGGAACGGCGGCGCTTGGCTCCTGAGAAGCCGGAGAACGCCTGTAGACGTCCGGAGAGAGCGAGACGGCGATGATGATCGGCGGCCACCGGAGATGGAAAAGCGCGGGAAACGGAGGTTATCAGGAGGCGATTATTATGGAGGTTGAGAGAGGAAGGAGGGAGACAATATTCCATCCAGCAATAATTGAAGAGTTGAAAGGAACTTTTTTTGTGGGGGGTGGGGGGTTAAAGATGATAGATAGATAGATACAGATAGTTGTATATATAGTTAGAGAGGTTGAAGAGGATAAGGATTTGGGTTTTGGGGGGCTATTATAGGGGAGTGGGAAATTATCTGGTGTTGCGTCATTGGTCCACGATACGGTGGGCTTCCACAAATAAGGCCAATGGCCTATCATATCAAGGATTTTTTTTTTATTTTATTTTAATCTATGCTTTCAATTCTACTTTTCACCATTTTCATTTTTTTTTCAAATAATTATTTTTTAATTATAAATGTGTAAAAAAATAGTGTGAGAGAAGGAGATGCTACCCTAGCCGTAGCCCGTCACATGCCTACCGGTTACCGTCCAGCCCCGGCTATTGTTACGCATGGCCTTAGAAATATTTACGAACTAAATTTCTTTTATAATTATCGTTATTTTTTACATCATCACTTCCATTTTTATTGTTACTTACCTTTTTCTTGATTAAAAGGTTACTTTTTAAGGAGATATTTAGTTAATCAAATTTATTAAACATTCTAAAGTGTTACAACAAATAATTTGAAAACGGAAAATATTTATTTTTTTAATTTGTTAGGCTGTTGGTATAGCCCCTTAGCCTCAAGCTCACCATGAAGCTTCACGGGATTTGCTGTGTAGCCATACGCCCCATGCGGGCTTTGTGTGCTTGGCCACGGGTTTGGCAACCTGCTCAACCACTCTCTGTCTCTCTCACTCCCCTCCTTTTTTTATTGAAATATATATATAT